>JAAAKL020011269.1:954-13773 GCA_010016065.2 Carybdea cf. marsupialis auct. non (Linnaeus, 1758) | reverse complement strand
CATTTGAAATTCCATTAACATCAAATGCATATGGCGCTGGCGGGGATTTGAGCCCACGATCTCCCACACCGAAGACGGCAACTTAACCACTGCACTTAATAGTACAATAGAGAAGTCCCGTATGCATTTCATGTTTATTGAACCCCACGTATTTCAGTATTTCATGATTTGTAGTGTGTCTGGCTGATTACTGCTGATAAAAGTGCCTTGCACAGAATGGGCTTCATGTGACTAGATATTATTTCCATATCACTTTTCAGGATGGGGGACAACAGCCCCACTTTTGGGCTCAGTCCAGGGTTCTGCTCTTGTGTGCTGTCACACGAGTATAAATCTCAATTATCATTCCTCTCTGGAGCAATACGACATGAATAATCCTAGTTGAGGATATAGTCATAAGTTCAAATTTATTATCATTGCATATGGTCACTAAGTAAGTAATTGTCACCTGCAAACCACTGATCTCTAAAAAACACAGGATCGAGCATCTTCCGTTTCAAAGTGAGGTCAGTCCCTGGACCCCATTTCAGTCTCCATCACACAAAACTTATAAACAATGTTACGTAACTTGGTGGAACTTGCCGCTCTATTTTAACTAATGGGGTCCAGTGCTCGTGACTTCACTTTTTCACCGTTTGAAACAATAGGAAGCTCGATCCAGTCTTTTTTAGGGATCAGTGCTACAAACCTATGCCTCTTAAATTGATCCACAGGTTACCTGGGTGGATTTCCTTTTCATGGATATTGCAGAGGTTTTGCAGATAATGGACCCAAAGGCACTTGACGGAACCCCACTTCTTAAAGATCTCTACCAGAGAATTCGAGAGCTTCCTAAAATCAAGGAGTACCTTCAATCAAGGCCGCAGACTCAAATGTAAAGGACATGTCGAGAATGTGTATGAACAAGTATTTACTTGATTTCTTGTGTAAGCACATTTCCATAGTAACCCATAACATAATGAAAAGGGACATGTTTCATGGAAGTTTGAATATCTTCAATAAATGTCACAAGTAAAAAGAAATTGGTAGTTATATTTGAAATTATGTTTCTCAGATGAGCGATTGGTGAGTTGCGACCAGTGAGGGAATGCAACTGATATAAGACTTAAATATAATAGATCTTTTGTGCTTTTTTAAGGTCGTCGTCTCTATCGAAGATCGGTCTTTTCATTGCAGAACTCATTGGTCTTGGACTGAAAAAGTGTCGTGAACCCCTCATTGGCCGTTTGAAATTTACAACCAAGTCCTTAAAACTAATCAGTTCCACTGCCCAGCTGCTTTTGCGCCTCTAATATTGACGGTCTAACATATTGTATTCGTACATTATAAAAATATTCAGAGAAAACTTTTATGTTGATTGAATATTAAAGATAATCTGAGCCATGGTAAATGCCGGGATTGGCAACTATTTAAATTTATTTACTCTAATTGAGATAATGTTTTCACCACCGCCTTCGGTTATTGAATAACTCCAAAAGAGTAGAGAACAAAAAAGAAACGTTCAATATGGTTGATTTGATTAATTTCCTATTATGTCCTGATGATGGCTCATGCGCCTCCACATGTTCATGAATCCCTCCTTTGCCCTCTTGGACCCCTTCGGGTACTAGCTGCAAAGGACCACAAACACCAATCGTAACCCAGTGATGATTAGTGTTGGGTAATGATACAAATCTAGTTACCATTTACTGTGTTTCCTGTTATACACCAATGAAGAGGTTTCTGGGTAGCATATCAAAATGCATGTTGAATGAGTCGAATCTCCCAGAGATTCCAAAATTGACTTCAAATCAGCGACTTCGTTTCGTCAAAGGAACTACGGCATTCCTTTTTGAGAAAGATTCAGGTCGAATTTTTCGTACTTAAATCATAAGGCCTGTTTTCAATTGATTTTTGTTCATAAACCATGACCTGGACCAGGACTAGGACCAGGACCAGACCGCGCTAGTGCCCAATCTCCCGTGATCAAGGCCACGACAATTGAAAACGCATGTTATGGAACACTTCCCTTCAACCACGATCAACTGATGGCGGACAAAGGGTTCTCGAGATTGCAATATCGCAAACAACATGCTGAGGAGGTGAACTTTAGAAAGAAGTCCGGCAGTTGCTGAGTTAAGGAAAAGAAAATGTGAAACAGATTATGCTTTACTGTTGGGCTGCAAGCGATGGCTTGATTGTAGGAGCGTTCTACGTGTACAATTTATCAAAAATAATAAAGTTTAGCCAGAATTTTGCTGCATTTCTTCTAAGCTACTTGATCCTATTTTATTACTCTTAAGCGTTCAGGAAAAAGGCTTCTCAAACATTCTCAAAGAGAGTACGGATAATTGCTACATATAGGCCTTCTTTAACCGTTTATGGAACAATATCACAAAACGTTCCTTTTTAGAAGACGAAAAGAAGAACTTTTCTTCCTTACCACAAAATCCACCATTTAATTCCATCAAATGTAACCACAGATTTAGTTTCCAGATATTTATAAGCAAGTAATTTATCAATAGATTTTACAAAAGATAACAAAGTTATTGCGCATAACATGTTGTCTTGAAGTCACCAGGCTATAAAATAGTTTTACTTTACCTCCAAATTATCTTCAGAGAAAAGCCACTCTCCTTTGATGCAGAAAAGCTCCTCCTGGGTCTAATACCGACAGAAGACTTGTAGAGATACAAATGTGCTTCAGTGTTTTATGAAAAAGGGGTAATAAGGCAACTATTAAGGAATCAGTGATTATGGAAGGACTGCGTCCTCTACGCTTTTCTCAAGCATCTCTTCAAACTTGATACTTTCAAATCCTCATTCTCAATGACACTAAGTGATTGTCAATGAGCTTTGGACAGATTAATGGGATAGGTAGTAGTCCTCCTATGGCTAAGTCACGTAGCCCAGAGTGGCTGACCTTCAAACTGTGAAAAGCTGGATGTTGTTGCCGACCGATGGATGATTTGGAGCTGATTAGGGTACTAGAAAATGTGATCAATGTTATCATTGGTCACCATAGCTCAAATAGTAGAGCAGCACGTCGGGACTACTTGGGTCCCGGGGCTAGGATCCTATACTGGTAACATATTTACTTTTCTCTAGTGTCTCTTGGTACCTTTAAATGCTCTCTTTTCCATGACGCTTTGTTTCTAAGTTTTTACATGTAACCGACGTCAACTTCAGCAGAGATTTCAGGACCTTCCTCCCCTTCAACTATTTACGTGAATTGTAAGTGATTTCTAGCGATCGAAGATTTGAGATAAATCAACGTAACAATTCCTTAAAGAAAGGCCCTTACCAAAGAAGCTGTTTGAAATGGGGCCTCCGAAATATTATCTAATTTAAAGAGTCCTCCATAGCAACTTCTGAGCCTGAAGAAGATCATCAACTGCTACAAGTAGGCCTTTCACGGGCGCGCGCGTTGCATTCCGGTAGTTATATTCGACATTTTAACCATCTCACATTTACCAACAAATTTATACAAATTTACCAACAAGTGTTGCAGCATTCAGGTCAAGAATTATTGGAATAAAGTAAACGATTCCTTTCAAAGAACGTTGATTGGTCATTACATTATGTGGTAACGACATCGTATTTCCATTTATCTTCTAAATAAAGGATTTAAAAGACACTAAGTATAAAAGTTTGGTGGTGGTACAAATGAATTAAACTGCACGTAACAGCGAAAACATTTTAGTAATAAATAGCTTTTTGCGTCTGACAGATTACAAAATCCTCAGAATTGAAATTGAGAAGAAATCAACAAAACTTAACCCAACAGTGTTTTGAAAGTAATCAATCAAAAGTCTGACTGTTGGATTTGTCTTGTTTTAACCAATCAGTGTTAGTTGAACAGAATGGTTAACCGCAAAGGCCCAGTGAAAAGAGAAATTTTGTTTTCTGCAAATCGACGATTTTCTTTCTCTGATGTGGACGGATTCCAGAAAGGCTAGGTGAAAAGCAGATCTAACTTTACCAATGATGCAGAAGCAGGCATCCGTATACAATGTTACACGGTTTGGGTTTTCAAGCAAGTGCTGCCCCATGGCATAGTCACATTGCTTAGTGGTGATTTTGGCCTTAGAAACCTGAGGTAGTTGTTTCCTTGTAGAAGCTGATGCTTAACGAATACAGGACGCAACATGCAAAGTCGTTGGTCCGACATAGCCAGCTTCGCACTGTCAAGAGAAAGAGTACACAACGATGCTAAAATTTGCGGGGAGCACACGGTATTTGTGGATAGTTGAGAACGCTTTCCTACATGTATAAACTACGCGCGGAGTAGCAGCGGCAAAACTTTTCTCTAAGGCCTTTTTGATCTGGTTTTCGAAACAAAGTGAAAACAGGGCAGTTTTAAGTACATGGGTCATTTCTTTGGTCTAAAAGGAAAACAAAGAAAACTTTGACTAGATGGTTAAGTCGATAATATCTTCAGGATGACCGTTACACAGAAACAAATGCTTTGATGAATCGATTTCTGGCTGTAGTGTTTCTTTTGAACAAATCATCATTGTGCAGTGATCCGAAGCTTTGATGAGGGTCACCTTTCGTGTTTTGGGGCTGAAAGAAGTCCAATAAATGTCCCTTGTACTTTAAACTGCTATCATAATCTCCTTATTTCGTTAAACATATGGTAATGCTCAACCATTCTATGTATTCGATTTCACTATAATTAAGCACTGAAGAGTATTAAGACCAATGAAGCAATGCAATGACAGAAATACTATTTGTTTCCTCGATTACATTTATTTATTGCAACTTTTAATACAAAGTGAAGTATGAAATACTAACTTGTCATACAATATTTCCTAATTAAGCATAATTCGAAATTGAAAATTTTTGACAAAGCAATTAAATCCTAAAAATAGCTTAACAAAATGCATTACATGCTGAATAACACTTTCCTAAATTTGAAATAATGTCTAAAGGATAATTTTGACAGCATTAGTAAATTCCCTAACGGAATGTATAAATACACTATATACATATCGAGTCGAATGATTGCGGAACCCTGCGAACCACATAGTTATGTATTCGTAAATGGTGGGACATTACGAAGCGATGATTCTTCTTGGGGAAGGCAAAGTTCATAAGGCCCTTTGTTGTAGGCTTCAGCAACTTCAGAAAAATCACATGCTAGAACTACCCATTCACCCCCTTCCGTGCCCCCATCCAGCTACGTGTCTGGGCCCAACAAGATAGGAATAAGAATAACGGATAGTATCTTATTATAATTCAACTGATTCTGATGAAGCTCATACGAAATTGCCCCCTTCATCCCCTTCCGTGCCCCCATGCATGTATACGTCTGGGTCCAACAACATCGGGATAGGAACGATGGTTAGTCTCTTATCATAATTCAATAGATTCTCAAGGAACACTTCGGTCTTTTTATGCATCACACGTTATTGACTCTGAAGGTCATCATTAGATTCCTTCTTTATTTACTGCTTCTATGATATTACAAAATCAAGTAGCCCTACAAATATAGTGTGACTGTATCAGTCTGGGTAGTAGTTATGGTAACTAACAAGAAAAATACATTATAGATCCTTACCTCCTTAGTTCAAATCAATCTGCAACGTTTCTATGAATTCTTTACGTATTAACTTAAAATGTATATTTAATAGAAACGAGTATATAACATACTGGAAGGTTTATGACATATAAACGAAGACAGGAAGTATAGCATTTTACATTGTTAACAATTTCGGACTCCCGTTCCAAATTTTTGCAAATTGAAAAACTTTGACGACAGTTGCCATTGAACGACAAGTGAGAGTGAAAGTTAATTAATGCCAACTGAAAGTAATCTTAACCAAAACTAATCGGCCTAGATCTCAAACCGAATATTTCAACACTTTTATTACCAGGAGCCTACAAGCGAGATCGCACGTGATATTTAGCTAAGACTTGATAAACGTGGGTTGAAAAGGCTAAAACGTTTTCAGTGTCACTAGAAGAAGTCCACTTTCCCAATTTTAGCTTGGCTAACCACTTACGTTGTTCGTACCTCTCCAGTATCCGGGACCACGACTTCGGAAGACGATAGTTTTATTCTTTTGCATGTGCGTGTGTATGTGTATATATATATGTGACTTATTAGCAAAATATTCTTTGTCTCTTCCTTTGATAAAAATTACAGACGTGAGATATCTTATGTCAAATTGTTTAATAGTGTTTAGGGGCATCCCGATGAAATCTGTTGAAGTCTAGGGTTGTAGTATACTTACGCTATTTATTATGTAACATCACACAAAAATACCATAATGTTACAAAATGACCTTAAGAAATAACAACTTATTTGTTCATTTTTCTTCTAACGACGTAAGAAAAAGTTCGCCGATGATCGACACTATTACAAAAAATTAATTCGATTTTTTTTTCAGAAACGTTTACTACGCCTATTGTCAATTATTGTGTCCCTGTTGTACAGTTTTTTTCTTCCTGTGATAAACAGCTCATTAGTTTTGTTGAGTCATCAAAGGATCTGCAAATCGAACTGACAGCTTTCTCTTTTCCCTCTTGGCGCTCGAATCAGATGACTTTCTTAGAATAGAGTAGGAGCCGTTACTTGCTCTTTCAAGAGATGAAGACGCGGATGAGGAAGGGCTTGTTGAATTGGAGAAGGATCCGCTTTCAATACTATATTGGCTTCCCGATGGTGAGATTTGGCTGAATGTTTCTCCGTTGTGTGTCACGGTCGTATTTGGAGTTGTTGTGAATGTAAGTGGGCTTCCGTATCCATTGGGGTTTGCAATTTCCACATGCGAAGGCTTGAAACTATCTGTATTTATAGGACCAGTCACTACCAGTGGTCTCTTTACTCTGGCTTTCATCTTGACAGGCATTCCGACTTTTACAGGCATGCGCATTTCAAACCACGAAAGTGATCGAACATAAGGAGGATGTTTCCGCATCGGATCCGGATGAGCGGTGGAACGCCGTTTCAGAGAACGACGTCGAAAGAACCTGCGGCGATGTTTCTTCGGACCTTGGCTAGCATCTTCAAACTCTGATGATGAAGTAGTATCCAAAACGATATGAGAATGCCGGATGTCATCAGGTTGACGTATATTGGGGAGTGAAATACCTCTCTGCCGGGGAGGAGCTGGTAAGCGCAAGTCCATCCCATCTGACTGCATTCCTTGCACAGAATGTTCCAAATCGTCTTGTAGATCATCAAGGATTCCACTGTCAGATAAACTCCTCTTAATTCCTAAAGACCATTCTTGAGACATACTCCCCGCGTAGCTAACCTCATCCGAGTCGCTTCCATATTCATCAAATCTGTAGTGGGGATGATGATAAATATCTGCTGCACTCATTCTTCTTACTGTTTCATTCAATGAATGAATACCGTTCAGTTGTGACCCAACGTCAATGCTTGGTAATTCTGTATTTCCTTTTCTTCGCGTTTTCCGTGTTAAACTACTGTCTTCGTCAGAATTACGTTTACCTAGCGTCACATGGAAACTTGGTTGTCTTTGGTAGGACTTGCCCATAGTCGACTTGTAATCATTACGTTCTGTAGGATGAAAGTCTGCTCCGGTGTCATCAAGCATTTCAACAGACACTGATCTTCTATAGGGCCGACTTGGAATTTCTCGATTGAATGTAGTAGTGTAGATTCCCGAGCCTGCAAGCGTTTTAGATGGATCATCATCTAATAGACTTTCAGCGGAATGTCTCCTTGTGAGAGTGCTTAATCTACGAGCATAACCAGTCGTTTCGGGCATGTAGCCAATGGACACAGCTCTCTCAAAGCCCTGGTTTCCTTGAATCTCTTTATGAATGGAAGTGCGAGTCATATCAAGGATGTCATCAACTGAATGTCTGCGTCTGCGTAACGATCCTCGTCCATAGCCTTGCTCTAAGCCACTTCGTGTTAATGTTTCAGCAACTCGCACATCTTCACTAGTAGCGGTGGCGCTGACAGACTCAGAAAGACTTGGTGCAGCGACTACTGAACTTCTACGAACATATGCATCAGTGTCGACAGAGGTAGCTGGAATTCTCGACAGGGGAAGTGTCTTCTTTCCCGGTGTCTCCTCTCCTACGAACTTGTAAGTCGACCTCTTGACATCATCGGCAGCATACTGTCCTTCTCCTATATCGACAGTAAACGCTTTGCCTTGCCTTTTCAAGTCCATATCTTGCTTTGTTAGTGTAGATGAATGTATTTGTTCTTTGTCGATTTCTCCTTCGCGAGGTGATTTGTAGTCACTAGGGATCGGTAGACGTGGTACATCAATGGAGTCACTGTAGAGTGAAGTTATCCGGTTTGCGCTCTTGGGTTTCTCGTCCACGTCGACAGCTACAGATGTACTAAAACGTCGGCTGTTCACAGATTGATAAAGTGACGAGTGGTATGTATTCATATCATTACCTTTAATACTTGATTCCAATGTAACACTTTCCTGTGGGTTGTTGTCAGCAACAGTACCATTTGCTTGGCTATTAGAAGTCGTCACTATTCCTACTTTTTCTGCACGGACGGACCTATCAGTGTTGTTGTCAGCGGTCATTCCTTTAAAATCTATGTTCAATTCACGACTTTCCATTGACGTTTCACCACCAACACGAATCGAACTAGCTCTGTTAGGCACTTCTTCTCCTGATTGAGTCATCTTAAGAGACTTTGAGCTTCCATCTCTACCATGTAGAGGGAACCCAAAGGAAATGTCTTCGTCACCCATACCCCCAGAGATTGAAACCTTTTCTAGTAATTCTCCCCTCTTGTGATCGTTATTATTGTCTGCATTAGGCAATTCAATCGTGGCATGTTTTCTTGTAATAGTTGAAACAGTAACATCGGGGTCTTGTTTCGCAGAGTTAGTACCAAGATCCTTTGCAGTTTGGTGACCATGGAGACGTTCTATTCTAGGACGGTCATAGATCTGTGTATGATTGCTTCTTGCTAGCCCTGTGTCATGCATTCCGTTGATATCAGTTTCATTTCCTTTATGAACAGAACTGGTGCTGGTGGCGAATGCACCCTTTGACAACCCAGATATTGATGTATTATGAAACTGTAGGTTAGTATAGCTTGGAAGTGCATAAATAGGGCTGAAGTCTCTTTTGCGATTGTCAGTGAGATTAAAGTAGAGATCGCTTTGATGCATCTCGTCACCGCTTGTACTTTTCGTTGTAGATTGTAATCGAGATGGACTTCGTTGATCATCGTCCTCCCCTAATTCTAGTGACACTTCTCCCGTTTCCGTCTCCCTCTCATAGCTTCCAGTTGTAGTGCCTGTATTTGTTTGCCTTTGGTAACCTACATCGATAATGTTTTCTTGTCCAGTTTCAACTTCAGCTGATGCTAATCGAGATTCGCCTGTAGCAGAGTTTCTGAGCGTATTTCTCATATCAAAGTTAACCGTACTTGTATACTGATTGTTTTCCATCACAATATTATTTTGAATCGAATCGCGACCACGCTTATCCGGTTTGGCATAAATCGGCTCTCCATTTGCTTTTTCAGACTTTATAAAATGATCTGTGATAGGAGTATCATATATTTCATTTGTATGCCGGATATGGTTTATGCCAGTTGTATAGCTGCTAGTGTTTACCTCATGGTTGATTCCGTGAAACTGCTCGTGAACACCGTCATCATCGTTGTCGATAAATATGGGATTAATACAGCTTCGAGTAAATATTCTATCTTCAGCAACCGCATTGCGAGAAACTTCATTTTTGTTCTCGACTTGCTCATGTTTAAGTAACGCCTTAAGAGAACTCCTTTTTGTTTTTTCTTTAGCAGAACCCACTTCTTCTTGCGTCTTGCCATTGTACGAAAATATGCTAGCTATAGGAGGACTGTTGCTAATGGCGCTCTGGGTAAGATATGCTTCATTCAACAAAACTGAACTATTAGCATAAATAATGTCCTGATCTATGCCTGCACTTGTCACACTATCTCTCTTTGAAGACGTATATTCAACTGTTGATCTAGCCCCCTTCTTCTCTGGTGAGGGAATTCGTTTATCTTTGCTTGAGGTACTTCCCTTGCCTCGAAGTCCAAATCTAAAACCTCCTTTTCGTTTCAGAAGAGGTTTCCGGTTTTCCGTTGAACTAACGCTAGTCAAAGAACTGCTGTCACTCTCGTGCCCCTTCCCTGTCTTTGCAGTTACATAAAGTGAACCAAAATTGTCCAACTGATGGGTTTGGTTAGACCCAAAGATTCCCATTGTTGACTGTAATGCAATGTCTGTGGACAAACCCTCTACTTTTGGTGGAACGCTTGATAAAATTGGATCCCAACTTCCTTTTGAATCATAATTCTCATCAGTGCGTTGAGCGTAATTATGTGTGTTGAGTGCATTGTACCCTACACCAAGCTCCACGCTTTCGTATTGCGCTCCAGCTCCTCTCTTACCATGACTTAAACCCACCCCTGCTTCCTCAGAAATGTTCCCGAGTGTGGTCTTATCCGTCTTCTCTGTTACCGGCACACTGTAGAAAACGGTTTCGATATTTTTCATTGGCATTGTAACATCAGATGCTCCTCCAGTGACTGCACCGTAAACACCTGGGTGCCCCACATTGGCATCAGCATTGTGCACTATAACTTCTGTCTCCAAATTTGATGTTGTATGAACTGGTATATCATGCATTTGTATCTCTTCGTTATCTTGCAGAGGCGCTGTTGATTCCTTTCTCACGGAATGAAAGTAAATGTCATCACCTGATCCAATGGAGGATGCATCAAATCTAAACTTGGGGGGAGGCTTGAACCCTTTGCTAAAGTTTACAAAAGGATACCCTTGTGTTTCTTGAAATTCTGCAAATGCAGTATGCGATCCCTTTCGATGCTCTCTCCTTTCATAGGCCTCTCCGTCTGCGGCGCCTCCTATAAATGTAGCACACCACGTCTTACAACATCTTCGACAAAAGTAGAGAAGCAAAATGAGGATTACAGCTGCGAGGAAAATCCCAGCTATCAAGAAATAGACCCAGATCGGTAATTCTCCGTCCTCCTCGAACGATGTGCTTCTTGGCGGAGGTCTGAGGCCGCAAGAGATGTATGTGATATAGGAGATGTTTTGAATTCTTATCTCAGGTCCAAATAAATTCTTAACCTCGGATTTAACAGTACCGTTATCAAACACTAATGGATCGGTGTAATTTCTAACTTGGTTGACAGAGCATAATAGACAAGGAACCACGGCGGACGTCAGTGTGTAGCTCAATCTAACATGTCGAGAATCACTTGGAGACACGCTGTAATTTGTCACCAAAATGTTCCCCTGGTCTGTAAAATTATAAAGCGTTTCCAATTTTTTGACAACGTTATGCACAACATCCATCGTGCAACTGTAGCCGAACAGTGTCTTGATGTCAAGCATTACATCGAAACATTTTGTTTTGGTGTTGTTGATTACGACGAAAAATTTCTGCTGCAAGCGTGCTCCGCAACTGTTAATGACCAAAAATGTAAACTCGATCTTCTTGGAAGCAGCTTCAGACTCCAACTCGAAGTCAGGGTAGAAACGAAGACGTCGGTCTACATTGTTGAAAGTAACCCAGCATCTTTTGTTGACACTTACAGGGGATGGAATCAAAAGTAACTTCAAATTTGGTGTAGCACCGTCTTGTTCATCAAAGAATGTCTCGTTTGAAACAGTGTATTCGAAAAGTTTTCCAGCCTCCATTTGAAGAAGAGGAATTGGAGTTCTTAGTGTTGGAGGTTTGCAAATTCCGCTCCTTGTTGTCCTATGAAATACAAAAAAGAAACAAATGTCAAAGATAGCAAAACCTCGAGCTTCACTGTCATTTTTTTTCACCCTGTTCAAGGCCGAGGCCAATACTAGGAACGGGGTTATTTTGCCATTCGGATGTCAATTCATGCATGCTTGCAGTCCCCTCTATGTCTTATCTCCATCCTATCCTATATTTCATATTGATAAAAATTTACAGGTGAGCTTCTATTGCCTTCCTAACATTTCATAATTTTCAGGAGGGATATCTGGCGCTAAGGTGGGGGTACAAAGAGCAGCTAGGCTCCAATAAATGGCGAGTTCCTCTTATGCAAATTAAGCCACACGTCCTTTTGTATTTTTCAATTATTTGTATGACTCTGGCGTCTCAAATAGTAGCGTTTGTGAATGTATAACATCGTAAACACTCCCACCCAACGCTATTTCAAGAAGGAGATATTCAAGGAGGCCAAAATATATTTACCCATATTTACTTGACAATGAATGAAGAATACAAAGATAATTTATGCTGAAAAAACATTGAACATTCAGTTGTAAAGAGGAATTTAGATTATAAGTTATTTTGATCATGCAATACAAGCCTCAAGCGCAACTAATTAGTTTCGTTTTCCTCTAACCGGTGGGTATGTCTTGTAAAACTGCTGTCCGTTTAAAACTTGATGTTATGTTTATCAAAAAATACCAGCTCAACTTGTGTTAGGCGTTATTCCTCGACCTCTAGACTTCATTACCTTTTGCGTGTACTCTGCCATCACTAAATCAATTACTTGGTATCACTGTTTAGTTTATTTGGATTTTTGCACTCACGTAAAAGAGTATAAAATTCACAGTTATTAATTAGATATTTAATTGCATTTTTATACAACTCTTCTAAAGTATGAAGAGAACGATCCGTTGCAGTAAGCAATTCAAAAGGTAAAATTTTCCTTTACCTTGTAGGTTGAGTGACTGTTTTGCTAGTTGACATCTTTGAAGTGCTCGGTTTGGCTGAAGTCTCCACAGTAGATACCTTTGAAGTGCTCGGTTTGGCTGAGGTCTCCACAGTAGATACCTTTGAAGTGCTCGGTTTGGCTGAGGTCTCCACAGTAGATACCTTTGAAGTGCTCGGTTT
>JAAAKL020011268.1:0-13774 GCA_010016065.2 Carybdea cf. marsupialis auct. non (Linnaeus, 1758) | reverse complement strand
CATGTTATTGTTGCCCCGAATACGCTCGTAGGACGTTTCTAATACAAACTACACAAAATGGACACACATCTTCCAGCATGTTATTTTTGCTCTGAATACACTATTAGGACCCTTCTGATGCCATTTACACACAATCGATAAACACAATCCAGCAAATCATTGTTGCTCGGAATACGCTCATACGACTTTTCTCATGCAAAGTACACACAATGGAAACACACATTCAAGCATGCTATTGTTGCACAGAATACGCTCTTAGGACGTTTATTATTCAAATTACACACAATGTATATACATATTCTGGGATGATATTTTTGCTCAGATTACGCTTTTAGGACGTTTCTAATGCAAATTACACATAAAGGATACACACATTCCAGTATGCTATTATTGCTCAGTATCCGCTCTTAGAACGTTTCTCTTGAAGAATACTTACAATGGATACACACATTCCAGCATGCTATTGTTGCTCAGAATACCATCTTACGACGTTTCTTATGCGAATTACAAACAATGGATACACATATTGCAGTATGCTATTGTTGCTCAAAATACGATCTTAGGAAGATTCTAATGCAAATTAGCCACCATGTATACACACATTAAAGCATGCTATTGTTGCAAAGAAAGAGCTCATGGGACGTTTGTAATTTAAAATTACACACAATGCATACACCCATTCCAGCAAGCTATTGATGCTCAGAATATGCCCATAGGACGCTTCTCATGAAAATTACACACAGTGGATGCACTTTGAAGCATGCTATTGTTGCACAGAGTACGCTCATATAACGCTTCTAAAGCAAATTACACACAATGCATACACACATTACAGCATGCTATTTTTGCTCAGAACTCTCCCTTAGGACGCTTTATAGGCAAATTGCACAAAAAGGTAACACATTCCTGCATGCTATTGTTGCTCAGAATACGCTCTTAGGACGCTTCTTATGCAAATTTCACACAATGGATACACATATGCCAGTATGCTATTGTAGCTCAGAATACGTTCTTAGGAAGTTACTAATGCAAACTACACAAAATAAATTAACACATTCCAGCATGTCATTGTTGCCCAGAATACGCTCGTAGGACGCTTCTCATGCAAGTAACATACAATGGAAACACACATTCCAGCATGCTATTGTTGCTCAGAAGACAATCTTACGACGTTTCTGATGCGAAGTACACACAATGGTACTACACATTTTAGCATCCTATTGTTGCTCACAATGCGCTCTTAGGACGCTTCTGATGCGAATTACACACAATGGATACACACATTCCAGTATGCTATTGTTGCCCAAAATACGCTCTTAGGAAGTTCGTAATGAAAACTACACAAAATGGATACACACATTCAAGCATGTTATTGTTGCACAGAATACGCTCCTAGGACGTTTCTGTTGCAAGTTACACACAATGTATGCACACATTTTAGCATGCTATTGTTTCTCAGAGTACGCTCCGAAAAGGTTTTTCATGCAAAATTCACACAATTGAATCACAGATTCCAGCATGCTATTGTTGCTCAGAAAACGCCCTTAGGACGTTTTCAATGCAATTTACACACAATGGATAGACACATTCCAGCATGCTATTGTTGCTCACAATATGCTCTTAAGACGTCTCTGATGCAAACTACACACAATGGATAGACACATTCTAACATCTTATTGTTGCTCAGAATACGCCCTTAGGATGTTGCTCATGCAAATTACACACTATGTGTTCACACATTTTAGCATGCTATTGTTGCTCAGAGTACGCTCCGAAAACGTCTTTTATGCAAAATACACACAATGGATAGACACATTCCAGCATGCTATTGCTGCTCAGAATACGCTCTTAGGTTCCTTCTCATGCAAGTTACACACAATGGAAACACACATTCCAGCATGCTATTGTTGCTCAGAATACTCTCTTAGGACGCTTCTCATGCAAGTTACACACAATGGAAGCACACCTTCGAGGATGCTATTGTTGCTTAGTGTACGCTCTTAGAACGTTCCTGATGCAAATTACACACAATGTATACACAAATTTTAGCATGCTACTGTTGCTCAGAATACGCTCCTAGAACGTTTCTGATACGAAATACACACAATATGATACACACATTCCAGTATGCTATTGTTGCTCAGAATACGCTCTTAGGAATTTTCTATTGCAAACTACACAAAATGGATACACACATTCCAGCATGCTATTGTTGCTCAGAATACGCTCTTAAGACGTTTCTGAAGCGAATCATACCAATTCGATACACACATTCTAGCATGTTATTGTTGCACAGAATACGCTCTTAAGACGTTTCTGATGCAAATTACACACAATGGATACCCACATTCTACCATGGGGTTGTTGCACAGAATACGCTCTTAGGACGTTTCTGATGCAAATTACACACAATGGATACACATATTCTAGCATGATATTGTTGCTCAGAAAACGCAATTAGGACGTTTTAATGCAAGTTACACAGAACAGATATACACATTCCAGTATGCTTTTGATGCTAAGAATACGATCTTAGGACTCTTCTCATGGAAATTACACACAATGGATACACATTTTACATCCACTAAACTTAACTCATGCTAGTATCTGAAATAAAATCATTTCCTCTAAGAACAAAACAACTGTCAAATTCAAATTGTTTATCTGCACTTCATCTGTACCGTGTAGCTGTCCCCAGTTACAAATGCATAGTAATCTTAGACTTTAAGAAGTACAATGTTTCGAGAGTTATAGAGCGCAAATGCATCGCATTAACCAATAATGGTGACAGTGTGGGTCTCAGCTGCTTCGGCTCCACCCATTCTGTGCTGACTTATCTGCTTGAAAGGGAGTTGGCTTGGTCCGTCTCCTTTTTTATTCTTATTATCAATACTAAATCATAGATATTGCTCTGATCGAATTCGACAGGCATTAAGGAAAATATTAAGTTCAATACACGGAGCGCACTGCTAAATAAGCTTAAAAAAACCTTACTCTACATGCCTGGACCATGATGAGCCAACGACGATCAAGAGGATGTTGAAGGAACTTCTGCCCTCCAAGTTTAACAATTTCGAATAATCAACCAGATATCAACCCCAAAAGATCTAAGCAGGCAGTCTACATGAAATTCTCAAGCTTAGCAATGCTAGCAGACAAGTGATGAACAAAAAGCTAACATAACATTCTCACATCGAACAAGTTTGTTTACAGTATAGAAGGGAGAAATAATGACAATTTAAATGTTGCATAGATTTAACGCGTGTACACCAAAACAAAAAATATCAGTAGATGATATTCATTGGGTCTTAAAATAACGTTTCAACTACAATGTGTACATTTTGAGACTCGATCTCCCAAGATTCAAACAGATTACATAAATCTTACCATTGAGGGTCCCATCAAACGCGCCATCTTTCCGGCAATCGTAACTCTAGAATCTTCTGCAGTGAGGAGTATAGTCTCGTTTTCGTGCAACCGGGGGAAAACCCCACCTGAGGATACCCATGGAATTTGATGTAAAGCTATTTGTCCCAGATATGTTTACAAGAGTTCTGTAAACATCTGTAAATAATCTCTTCCTTTTAAAGGAAGAAAAAAATGTTTGTCTCGCCCTGAAGAGTTCAAAATGTTAAAATATCCACAAGAAAGCAAACAATCTTTAAACCTCACCTTTTAATACACTATCACGAAGGACACACTGCGAATAGCGAATTCTTATGGCATTCCTCAACAATATCTTAACGTGTTCAGAAATCTGTACGATACTTCATTTTGCTGTGCAAGAACAGAGTCTGGTTATACAAATTATTTTACCATCGTCATAGGAGTTACCACAAGGATGCATACTATCTCCCTTGCTATTACTGCTGGTTGTAGATCTTTTGATGAGAAAAACCATGAAAGACAATAGACATGGCTTACGATGGAAAATGAATCAGAAACTGTCAGATTTAGATTTCGCTGACGAAATCGCCCTTATCTCAGAGTCAAGCTAAATAATGCAAGAAATGACTCACAAACATGGGAAAGAAGCTGGAAAGGTAGGTCTAAGAATCAGTTGCGAAAAGATGAAAGTGATGTACATCAATTCGCTAAACAAACCTTCAATTACTATCAGAGATGAAGTTGTAGAAGAGGTTAAGAACTTTACGAATCTTGGGAATGTAATTAGTGCAAATGGAAGTGTGGAACCAGATATTAAAAGTAGAATTGCAAAGGAAGCTGCAGTTTTTCGCAGATTGCAAAGAATCTGGAAAACGTCTTCAATCAGCACGGCCGTTAAAATCCGAGTCCTTAATACAGTAGTTCTTCCCATAGCTCTCTATGGCAGTGAGACTTTGAAGATTTCGATGAAAACTTCAAGGATGCTGGACAGCTTTTATCAAAAATCTCTCCGAAAGTTCCTAGGAAACACTTGGAGAGATCATATTACTAACGAAGAGATCCTGAGTTGAGCTATATCAAATCCACTCCATTTAACAGTGATGTTTTACCGCTTGACTTGGTGTACATGTCAAGCGGTAAAACACCTCGTCTCGCTCCCGTTCCTTATAATGGCTGGCAAAGCCTTTGCGGGCAACATGACCTCAATTATAGATTCGACTTTTCCCTTCCCTTCCATTTAATTCTGATAAGGTGATAAATACACTGACAAGCAATCAATAATGATACACCAAAAAGGAAACTATATCATAGTTCAGACCACGTCAATTACTGACTTCGTCAGGTCTATTAGAGATATTAACTTTATATCAGGGACTTCCTTAGGGCAATGTGGAGGAGAGACGACCTATAACTATTCCTGTTGGAGAATTGTTGCCACTAATTTGGTGTATTTTACTTTTAAACTACGACAAGGAAGGACAAAGGAGGTACTACAAATTTATGCTAGTTTAAGATAGCTTAACATAGCCTTTAACCAGGACCGTCGAGAGGGGAATAGGCGCTTAGTTGGAGGCTGGTTGGGTTGGGTTGAGTTGGAGGGATTGGATATCCGGGGCCCGCAAAAAATTTATTCTATGGCACTTTGGTCATGAAAAGAAGTCTTAGGCGTTTCGCCCAGGAACTTACTGGGGCCTGGTGCTATGAAATGCCCCGGGCCCGCGCTTGCTGTCGACGACCCTGCCTGTGATAGTCTGTACGGTATCTTGCAGATTTCCGCACTCTGGAAAGGATTATAATCGTTGAACATTAAAATAGAACAGCCAGGGTAAAGGAAGGAATCTTCTCCTATCGAAATGCTTCTTGTATAAAAAATAAAAAATAAAACAACTTAAGTAAAAAATCCCATTGGATGATTAACAATATACCATGAGGCAGTTATCGGTCTATGACATACCAAAAGGGAGGGATACCTCGAAGATATGTCATAATGGAGAGATAATTTCATAATATATCACAAGGGAAGGATTGCTTTGTGATACTCTGCATGGGAGAAACTGCTCCATGTCATACCGCAAGAGAGGGATTACCCAATGACATACTACAAGGAAGGGAGAACCCCGTGCTATAGCAACAAAGAGAAACCATCCAATGGCATACTACAAGTAATAAGGCAGACACACAAGCATTCACGAACTACATAATATAGAAATCAATAAACATGAAGTGCTTGCAGCGCTGGCGGGGATCAAACCCAGGATCTCCCACGCCGAAAACGAAGACTTTACCATTGCAATAAATAGCCTGAGTACTTATATAAATGAAATGGCACTGATGAAGCTAACAGCGAAACGAAAAATTTAGTTTGCTGGTGGTGGTGAGAATTGGGGATCTATTTAGTGCAATGACAAAGTCTTCGTTTTCGGTGTGGGAGATCCTGGGTTCGATACCCGCCGGCGTCGTAAGCGCTTCTTTTTTATTGAGTTATTTAGTTATATATATTATTTCATGTTCAACCCCTCGTATAGAAGATTTGCTTTTCTTTACTCTCTCTTTACTCTTCCTTTCAAATTGTGCGCCCATTTTGATTTGATGCTTGATATTTGAAGAAACTTGGCATGTTTACAACCGGCGCGAATTTGGATTGATTCTGCAAATGTGAGGAGCATGCAACAGCGAGTGTCAAAGCAGAATGTCTAGTTTAAACGACTTACCATTGTCTACAATTAAAGTGGATTTGCTGAAGGCATCTAAAGAATGCTCTCAAAGACGTCTATTTCACAGTGCGAAGTGGTAAATACGTTAATTTGTTTTTAAACCCCGTATAACTTGTTATTGATTGATGTGGGCATGGGATCTAGATATGATGTAGTGGCTATCTACCAGCTAGTTAGCTAGAGCACGACGTACTCGCTCGACCATTTCAACTGGCTGCCATTTATGATGATATGAACAGTGGGGGAGCTTGGTTCCAAGAAATTGTCCGCTCGTGGCTGATGGCCAAAGCTGGAAGTATGCATATATAATTCAGTAGATACTGGTAATAATGATATATATATATGTATGCAACAAAAACTTGTTAAACAAGTAGGGAACCTAGTACCTACTATTTATACCGTTGTTAGAGTGTAGATCCTAATAGGTAGGTAAACAAGGAAAAGTGAAATACTACCCTTACAGATTTGACAATCCTGAATTGCAATAGAGTCATTTTGGAATTTGTTATACCATGCTATGGATCATGGATGGGTGTTTTCAGTAGATGGCGTCTCAAGATAGGCAATCTTTGCTTCCTCAAAGTCAACTTTTAATTTTACAATGTAGAAAATTAGAAGCATTTAACATTACATTGCATAATCTGATGCCTTTAATTAACCTCATTGTGTATATATACACATATATATGTTATAGATATGTATATATTTATGTATATATTGATAACCATTCCTAAAGTGCTCAAGTTAACAATGTAGAGCCTAATTAATACTAAGCAGTGGTACATGGTAAGAAATGAAAAGTTGAAAACCTCGGTTACCTTAGGCTTAACTACGTATCTGCTGACATTCTTCAGACCACAAAAGCAAATTATTTAACAACACCTCTATTTATAATCTATCTTGCAATAAATTATGAGGTTTTGCTATTTGTTCTTGCATTTATTGGCAAAAAGAATTCTTGTGCTGATACAATGTTTATGTGTATATTTTGCCATTCAACAGTAATGGCATTATCTAGTAGTGTTAGTATTATTTACTTGCCCAAATAGGCAAAACATTTTGACATTTTTTCTGTATGTTCAGAGAGAAATGTTGCAGACAGTCCAGGAATGATATGTTAGATGTACATATATGTTGTTTGTTTAATGCCAGGGATCATATCATGATGACTATTTTTTGTAAACTAGGGCAACAGAACTGGCATCTGCTTTACCTCCACTCACCAAAGAGCAAATCCTAGCAGTTGAAAGTTCATCACTTGATGACGAATTTATAGCAGACTATGATTCCTACATGTTAGCCAAATCCTATTTTGATGTTCGAGAATTTCAGCGAGCAGCTCATTGTGTTAAAAGATGCAAAAGTGGACCAGCTTACTTTCTTCATTGCTACTCACTCTTCTTGGTAAGTGAGTAATTGTCTTTCATAATTTTTTATTAAGTGATGTAGTTTATTATGAATCCTTAAATGTATCTTCATTGATTTCATAAAAATAAATTTATATATACACACACATATACTTAAATATGTATATAATGTGCATCTTTATGATACTGATGGCATTTTTGCATGGTGTAGGGCAGTAAGAACAAGACCTTTTATCAATAGGTTATCTTATTTGAACTAAAGGAATACATATCGGGATAAGCTTGCTAACTATGTGATAAGGCTCTGTCAAATCCTCTTATCTAAGCTAAATATGGGGTCTTGAAATACTCAATCAAGATTTCTTCAATCTAGAAATAATGAAAGAGAAAAATAAAAAATTAATAAGACTGTAAATCGAGTCAATTAAACATTATTATGCTTGTGAATGGGTGAATGTGCATGGTTGAATGTGAGAAATACTGGACAATATCTATCATGAGTCAGATAACAAAAATGATACTGAGAGTAATTCTGGGAAGGATTAGAGACAGAATGAGACAGGAGATTTCAGAGAATCTATGGAAAAGAACCATGAAAGAACCATTGATAGTGAGGAAGATGAATGGGGTGTGTTGAACATTGTTGGAGAGGGGTGACAATTGATGAGGGATTCAAGAGGCAGACTTTTGCTGTCTTTTGGACATCAGATGAGGAGAAGAGGAGTAGAAAAACTGTTAGTATAAGGAATGATCAAGGGTTTAAATGGAAGAGGACAACCAAGAGATAAACTTGTAGATTGACTGTCACTCATGACAAGAAGAAGAAAGAAGCCTGTCACAAGAGTCACAAGAGCAACTAAAGACAGAAAAAGATTGAGATCCATAGTTGCCAACATCCTTGGGGATATGGCATTGAAGTAGCAGTAATTTATAACATTGGCAAATTTGACCATAGTGATATAACCTTAGACATATTGTTTTAATCAAAATATGTAACCAACATCTTGGTGTACTTTACTTCAGCTAATACCTTGCACCTTGTTTATTTTCATTAGCTTGAGGTTTCACTTCGCTTATTATTAACATGTGTATACATTTAATGGTCACATTTGCATTGTATGTATTGTTTGTTGCAGTACTGCAAATATTCCTTTTGTGAAAGCAAACTCAGCGCAAGTGCCTGACACAAAAATACTGAACTGAAAATATTCATGAATGCACATCCTCTGGGAAACTCAAGTACACTCTAGATTCTTAATATTGTTGACCTTTTCCCCAGACTTTTCATCCACCCATAAAGCCTATAGACAAAGGGAGACTTACTAAGTAAAGAAATATATTTGTGACTTGAACAGAAATGTTTTATCCTTCATAACACCTTCGTTGCGAAAGAAATAAGATGAAACAGTAGACTTGTTTTCTTATCAAGATGTGGCAATAAATCTTTTTGTTGTGTTTGTACTTGCCATAATGGTATGACCTAGTCTTACCAATGCACTGCTTTGTGGCACCTTTCATTTAACATATATGATTGAGAAAACCCATTTCTTTAGTGTTGATATATTGGAGCTCTAGATGTTTTTGGTAGTGTGCCCTTATTAGAGAAGCTTACAGATGCTTTACATCACATTTACTCTTCACATTTTGCAGGCTGGAGAAAAGAAAAAAAGATATGACATGTCTGAAGTCATATGTAAGTGTTGCATTATTTAACTATAAGTGCTGTTTAACATGACAAAAAGTGGGTTTTTTTGTCCTTTGCACAGTGTAGAACTATGTGCTGCAAGGTAATAATGTGCAGTGTGGGATTGTGTAGTTTGATGGCATTTGTATTAGCAGAAGGTAACTAATGATCTCAAGGCAACTGTTTTCGAAGAGCTTGTTATTTCCTATTGTATTAACATTGTTTTGTGTTGTTCACTTCACTCCTGTGAAAAGTAAAATGACTTATGGAGTATTTTTATTCATTCATTGATTCACAGCCAGTTGTACCACTGGTAGTGCATAGCCTCTTTATTTCTTCTGATGGTCTCACTCATGGCCACATCTTTTCTGGTAATGTTTAGTAGGTATTATCTGATACTTTACTTGGCTACTGCCTGTTTCCTTATTTGGGATTTTGTAGGTGTCCAGTTTCCTGTTGTGTACCTTGAAGCTGATAACATCACTGTGTCCATGATCTACCCCTTTAGACAAAGTGGTATTTTCCTTCCTTCATGAAGTTGCGGTAATCTCTAATTTTTTTGTATCCTGCTGGGATTGCCTGTGCTATTATTATGCTTTGTATATTCCATTTATAATGTACAATTAATGTAGACCTTCAATTTTAAGCTTCAGGTAGCAAGGAATTGGTAAATCCAGAGCTGCAACCCTTGAAGGAGGAGCTGGAGAGAAACAGAGAGAAGCTGGATGGCTACTGTCTTTATCTGTAAGTAATATATTCCCCATGATTGTGCTCAATTTAATCGAAAGCCCTTACTTCTATTTATTAGAAATTGTTTTAGATTAACTTTTCTATACCTAGGGCTATTTCATCGCCTTTCAAGGCAGGCACTTAACCACACATCTGTGCCTATACTATCACATGTTGCTGTAGTGGTGTATTATCTTTCATCACACCAAAACCTAAAATAACATCAAATAGCAATGAAGATCACAAAGTAGTTGCAGAATGATGCTAAAGGAGATCAGGATACTTTGGTGCAGTGTTTAATACACTTTGCATTGAAAGCTGAGTGTAAAGCATCACGTTCTTGGTATCCCATTGGTGACCTCAAGAAGTGGCATCTGATCTAGTTGGGGAAGTCCTATGACATAGTGTATTGCAGGGTTGTTTATGTACTATAATTGGGTACTGTGCCCCCCTGTTGGTATAGTTTCCAGTTACTAGTTTTTGCTTACTTTCACAAGATACATACATAAATACTATCTTCTTGTTTTTGACACTCCACAAGGTTTTATTAAGTTTATTTGGTTATTGATTATATTAGGTTGGGGATCACATTGAAGGAGATGAATATACAAGATGAAGCGGTCAATGCTCTTGTAGAGGCAGTGGAAAAGGAACCAATGCACTGGGGGAGTTGGTTGGAGCTAGCTTCTCTATGCAAAAGCAGGGAAATGGTAGGCTGTTTGTGTTTTGTAACTCATTAGAGATTTTGAATACAACATTTTCAAATTGGATTAAAGTGCTGTAAAATCAGATACTGCTTTATGAATTTGTGTTATGTCTGCACAGTTGCTGCTTTCTCTGAGAAGCACAATTTTTCATTTATGTAGTCTTAATAGAAGTAGGTAAGATGACTCCAATAACTGCCCTTGTGCCTCCAATGTGTATGTGGACAATGAGTTGTATTAGCCACTTGCTCTACTCACGTTAGGGGTTGTCATGTTACAATTCAACTACAGATAAATCAATTAGTTGGAGATTATTGTCAATGATATTACAGCCACCATCATAATCATTGTTATCATCTTTGTCTTGATCAAGAATGATTTTTAGCATGACGTATTGACCTAGTTAAAGACTTTCCTTTCCTAATTCTGGAACATTTTGGAACAAATTCATGGAAATAATTAGTAGCAACACCAGGCATTTGTGAATGCATAATGATGTAATTTCAGGGTGCCAGACCCAGCTTTGCTACCAGAGTTAGTTGTAAAAACTGGCAACTCCTTTGAAGACCCCCTCGTTAGCTTTGAATCATCCCTAGTCATCATTATCATTATATTAATGATCAGCACCATCACCATCATCACCATTGACATCATCTCTGCAGTATTGAAGTCATATCCTACAACAAGATCCTAATATTTTATTAACTATATTTTTATCAGTTCTATTAACTCTTGTATCCCCCTTTTTCTTAGCTTCAAGGCTTAAAGCTTCCAAGGCACTGGATGGCTGAATTCTTTTATGCATATGCAGAGCTCGAGGTTCAAATGAATGAGCAGGCTTTGACTAGATACCAAAGCATGTGTGAAGCAGGATTCTCAAGGAGTACATTCATCAAGACACAGATGGCACTGGTCTATTATAATTTAAGAGGTAGGTAGCATCTTTTTGGAACATTGTACGCTTACTTACTTACTTATTCATTTTGAGTCATGTGACGTGTTATATGTGTGTATGACTGGCCTTCTTCAGTAGGGTCCTCCACTGCATGCGATTTTGTGCAGCTTCGTCCTTGAGTCTCCAGAGTTTTATATCAGTGTGGATGCAGTCAGCCCAGCTTTTGGTCTGCCATGTCTGGTGGGACCATGCAATATCAAGGTCCTACAGCACTGGATCCAGGACTGACTATGCTGCACATGGCCAAAGCATGGAAGGCAATTACTGCGGATGACAGTGCCCAGATGTCTCATGACCAACCTCTGCAGAAAAGCGGTGGTCTGAACACGCATCCCAAAAGGATTTTGATCCTCGCACCTGAGAGCTATGCAAACAACTTAAAGTTAAGTTGCTTTTTTGATAAAGGGGAGACCTTGTCAAAGAGATCAATGGGAACATCACTGGAAAGCTTGTGTTAGTATAGATTCATATGCTAGAGAGGGAGTAAAGAGCTTGTGCTACGTTGACAAGATGTGAAGCCAAGATTAAATCAAGCGGCTTTATAGTGGATTATTTATATGTTAGGTAAAGAGATTCTCGAATGAAATAATGATAAAAAAAAGCGAACATGGGTGTATCTATTAGTCGAATCAAATTTAATTCTTCTTCATGTACCTTTTGAAACTAAGATGAGCAACAACACATTTGAAATATGGTGTATGTCCAGCCCACTCCTTTCATATAGCTACCATTTCTCTTGTATATTTTAATATTTGATCATTTCAAATTACCTTTTTCAATGATACTTTGCAACTTTCAGTGGGCTCTTGACAGATTAGCGGGACACACGTGTACATAGTCAAAACACAAGTCGCAGAGAAGGCAGCACTCGGGTATTGCGTAGATCTAGTTATCTATGTCCATCGGTGGGGGATTGAGAGGTAGTGTGGTCTTTGGGAGGTTACCTAGCTCAGTTGGAAGAGTACACCCCACGAATTCGTGTCACTGGTTCTAGTCCTGTTTGTGAAATATTTTCTATTTCTCTGGTATCTTTTCAAATCTAGTATAAGAATCATAAAGGTCATAACCCTTTGAAGCACTTTGTATATGTTTATGTCAGTCCATTGTAATGCCATCTTGGCATTAGTGATTATTCTATAGAACAGTCAAAACCTTCCGTCATTTTATTGGACTTCTTAAACTGGTAAGAATTCGTAATTTTGACGATAGATATTTCAGATCTCAATGTTGATTGATTTGTGATCAATTTATTATAGATCATAAACTGGCCAGCGAGTTATTTCAAAACCTGCACGAAACGGATCCGTATATTCTAGACCACGTTGATACATATTCCAATATCCTTTATATCCAGGTACGTTTTTTAGGGAATTACCTACCGTTTAATATTACGCGCATGATTGAGCACAAGTCGCTTTATTGCTGACCCTTCAGGACGAGCCTCCGAGTTAGCCTCGCTCTAAACTGCTTTGACCATAAAGAGGCCAGGATACATAAGCCGGGCCATTTGTTCAAAATTCTCGAAGTAGTGCTATAACAAAAGATTACATAAATTGGTAGTCAAAACAGTTTAAAACGAGGCTAGAATGCTGGATGGTCCAGAGAGCAGGATTGTTGGCCCAGAACACAAGATGGTCCAGAACGTAGGATGATGTGGACAATCTTCCCCTTACCTGAAATTGTTGGTATAAATCTACCTGTTTTTGGTGGCATACTCGACTTCGAGCGTAGCCTATTGCCCAGCCAGAGTGAGCAATGTCCTGGGGGAGAGAACACGTTTACAGGGGTAGTCTCCCGTTGCCTTCCCCAACCGATAGTCTTTTTATCGGGCTAGGTGGGATCCAAACCCACAACCTCTGGCATGTGTGTCCGATTCCTTAACCACCAGACCACGGCGGCTCATAAAGCTCGTTGCGTGTACTTTAAACTGAATGACTATGACACTAATTTTGTTTACTGATCCTACCAAAGTGGTATTTGCGAGCATATTGATAACTTTTGGCGGCATAAGTCTGGTTTTGAAAGTTTTATGTATAGAGCTTCCAATGCCCTAAGGTGATATCCAGATCTGGCTTGGTGTACAACAGAAAATTGTTCAAAAGAAAAATCCTTTGCACATTCACAGTTGAGAAGGAGGTGTTGAGCGATTGCTGAATTGCATTTAGCTGGGTGTGTGCTGTGTTGCTTGCTACTTCTGGGCGGTCTGTTGGTCCCCTGCTGAAGGACGACACTTG
>JAAAKL020011267.1:0-13774 GCA_010016065.2 Carybdea cf. marsupialis auct. non (Linnaeus, 1758) | reverse complement strand
ATAAAAAACAATACAATAATGTGAAGTTTCAATTTATATATTAAATTGGCCCTAGACATGAGTATACTCTGTGGACCTTAATTACCGAAATTATTAGTGAAAACAAAAACAAGCAGACTGTTGTATTTTCATAAGGCTTTCTTCATCAAAAGATTATTTCAAATAAATACATGAAAAAAAATCAATAAATATTTATTATTTTATCTCTGTGGCAAGTACGCGCTCCTTTAAACTATACGTAAGTTGCAGTTTTGTTTTGTTTTCAGGCTACCAAAATTTATCACTTTCCAAAACTAGTTTAAAGCTCCGGTCTTTTCCATTATTTTACTATTTTTTAAACGTTATAAAGGTTTGAGCTAATGAAGATCAGCACATGTAGGAATAGCATTCATTTGATTCTGGTCACCAACAACTACTGTCGATCTACGGACAAAGGTTTCACAAGTACCCGTTGCAGGAAGACTGATGCAAACTTTTTCTCTAAAAGTAACAGGACGAGAATAGTGATTTGCCTACTGACTGAAAGTCATATCGTGGCACCGACATGTATCAAGCATGCAACTATTAAAACATGAGTTTATTAACCTAATTGAGGAGCATACCCTTATCTCCAGTTAATACTTTAAGACCTGTCAACAGGCACGGCTTTTCGCTAGAAATCTCTTGACAGTGCATGTCAAAAAAGTATGGAAGAAAGTTGGTCCCATTTGGTCACTTTGGAAAGAGGCGTCAAAAGAGGTCAAGACGTATAAAGGGAAGTCTTAAACGATCGTTAATCTGTTGCAAGGGTCTTCTATTCAAGTTTATAGTCCTAGTTTACAGACAATTCTGATTATCTGTTGACTTGAACCTACAAAAGTACAATTAATATTGCACATAGGATGTGTTACTAAATGACATTCTCTTCTCTGAGGACACATCATCACTTTTCACTACAGTCTCTCTTGATGTATTATGTAAATGTTTTTAGGTTGGTATAAACGTGGTTTCACCAATTCTTCTTTGGTATATGAAGTATTATGATTTGATTATAGTTAGAAAACCCCTAAAACCTGTGCCTCCCGGTTGTCAAATAGCAACTTATTAAAATTCAATTGATTAAAGGCTTTTTCGGGGTGTACCAGAAGCAATATTTTTTGACTGTAAAGAAGATCAGTTTCTTCACAAGAAAAACAAGAGTCCTTACGGAGTGTTCCACTACAATACGAAGGATAAGCCAACAAGCTGGTTATTAATACATAAAATGACATTGCTTTATCGCCCATTTTCTTCATACTAGCTCCTACTTTAAGAGCATATTCTCATTTCTGATTTCAACTTATTGATTATCCATTATATTTTATTTCATACGATATTTCTTAGCACTGCTGGTCATGCTGCATACGTAATAGGAAGTATTCTCGACACTGAAGTCGGAAGGAACAAGTTTAATAACATATTTTCAGATAAGGATCACTACGAAGATTTGAGTAAAATAATAACAAACCTTTCAACCATTGTGGACGCTGGTCATCGAGAAGCACAAATAAATGCATCAGGAACAATGTCAGTGCTGGTAATAATTCCTACTTTAATTGTTTACCTTGTTTACCTCAAGGAACTGTCTTAACAGATAGCAGTATCTTTAAGTTCTAGAGCATCTTTAATTTAAGTATAGCTCGTAAGCGTTTGAACCATAAGGAATTTAGATATGTTAATGAAACGAGGGGCTAGTTTATGCGGTCAAGCCCCGTTACATAAAGAAGAATACTTGAAGTAAAAGTCCTGAAGCATTGTTCAAAAGTAATTAAAAAAGAAATAAAAATGAGTTTAAATAAATTGTTACCTATAATTACAGTTACATAACATTAAGATCATCTTGGTTCCTCCAGCAATTCTACTTTATGGGTCTCCACTCACAATTCCTGCTTTATTTATCAAAAGAAATTAAAGACCCCCAGTATGAAATCTAGAATAACACTCTAACCAAAGAAAAAAGCTTAAATCAATTCATCTTTGGTCTGTCGATTAACACAACTGATTAGCGCAGTACATGTTGTTTAAGTACAGTACAGCATAGGGTACAGCATTGGTTGTTATCGACAGCATGGATACGCACAATCCAGCTCTATCACAGTTAAACGATAGCTAAGAACTACGTTTCCTATATAATAGCCTTTGCTTTGTGTAGTTTAGAATGATGATTCTTCGTAATGCTCGACGGTGTCACGGATGAGGTAACTGCACTGATTTTACACGATACATATATATTACATGTGAAACAAGATAACATCACAGGCTATTAATAGCTGCTAATGTCATCTTGGGTATATCGATCTATGTAACATCAGATTCTTCCAATGTAGTGAGAAGACTCTCTTAAGTAAAGACAATGTCGATTTTGGACAATGAGGAGTGCTTGGTCGATTGAAGTTTGCGTGATGCATACTGTCGGTTTAGTAGAAATTTCACGGCACAGTTATTACATGCTGTATCTTCTTAATTGGGCCCAGTGTCTTGATTCTCTCCTTTTCATACGACATCAAACCTTTGCCAAGAAAACTCAAGAAAATATTCAAAGGATAGGTAGACTTTCCACAAAATCAGTGAATATGAAAGTCTTGATTTCTTACGTAAATGAATTGGCACACTTAGTTGCCACAAAGATGAGTCAGACCAGCGACCGTCCCATAATTATGTAAGAAAATCGTCTCGATGAACTTCCAAGTAGAAGTAGCCATCACTAAAGCTGCTTATATACCCTCTTTTCAGGTTCACAGCCAGCGTGGAAGAGACTGGACACTAAGACAACCATCATTGGACTGGGTGCTTCATGTTTTTGCAAAGAATCTTATCCATGACAATGGTTGGATGTCAGCTAATTGTGCGTTAACCATTGCAAGGTAATACAAAATTGAAGATAAGTGAAGTCAACTTTGAACTTTATCAACATCACTTATTTCTTTATCAACAGTACTGTGCCTTTTGTCGTAAAATACCTGCTTACCTATAACCTGAGTGCTCCTTCACCATGGACTTGCAACATTGAAGGCCGTTCAATTGATTCATCAGATTCGGCTCTCGTTTGAGTTATCATTTTTGCTTCCTATATTGAGATACTCAGCATTACAGATATGCTTATCCAGACTTCGATAGTAATTTTTCATTGGTTTTGCAATCCCATATTCTTGGGTGTCCTTTTATTTGAAAGGTCACAAATATTGGCAATAGATTTCAAACACTGGCTTAAAATTGGATGTCGCATTCTTCTAGCTTTTAAAGTGTAATAGATATCACTGTTGGAGAATTAGAATTTATACTCATTCTCTTCAAGCATTCGTAAAGGTTGACAGAAGCCTCTATCCACCATTCACCGTCTGTCGTAGCAAGTCGATCCAGCAAATTCTTAGTCTTTGAATTTGTCTTTAATGTACAAGGACTGGGTTCCATATCTTGAGCGGTCTTACACAAGCCAGCATTAGCTTCCTTTTTGTTGCCAGTACCTGCCTCCTTTCATTAGATTTGTAACAGCTTTGGATCTACGAAATTAGGGGAAAGTCTTCATTAACTTAAAGAATCATGATTTTTCTATAGAAAATATTTTCGTTTTAGAGACCAGGGCGTTAATCGTCTTTCTTTCCTAGTCAGACAAAAAAAGTTCCATCCATTTTTGCTATTATAGATAGTATGATTTTTATAATTGACTATCAACCATTAGAAACAGCTCTTTTTGCCTTTGCTGACTTTCGTCATTATTTACGATTTTCTCATTACAATACTTATAGCCCAAAGAGGGGGTTGGGGTGGAGGGTTGCGATTTGAAGAGTACCTGATGGGATCTGTGAATGCAAGAAATGTTTCGCAAAATTTAATTGTTAGCTTATCTGCTTTATATCAACAATTTTTTGTACATAAAAATTATAGTCGGGTGCCCTAGCATATGGAAATTTTTTCCAATGGGTAACATATAAACATCTTTTCAAATATGTATTTTGGGAATGGTAACCAAAACCTATTCCTCAACATCAAGCAAGCAATGATTAGTCACAGTAAATACTAAAGCTAAGACTATTTAAAGGAATTATGAGCCGTTGCTTCCTATTATTAAGATTCATGTATTCAAGATATTAAGCTTCACAAAGACAAATTGAAATTGTAATTTCCCACTTTTTAAATAGGAAAGATGATCACAGACATCCACTTCTCGTCTCTTGCGTACAATTGATGCTGGAAAGTTTAGCTCAAACCTGCTCTCATTTTTACTTCAAAATTCCCGACAGAGTGTTCTACTTGCAACTAAAACTATTTTGCAATTGTTAAACTAGCAAAGCAAAACTTTCTTATATAAAATTACAAAAGTAATCTTTTACTGATGAATGGTCTCCACTTAAACATTGACTGTCTTCGCATTCTCTCCTTTATTTTTGATTCTAAGGCTCTCTGAAGCTGAGGAGGGTAGGGCTCGAATACTGAATCACCAATGGCATCAATATATCGGCAGGCAATTGATCAGAGCTCTTGGAGTAGACAAAGAAGGTAGGCTTACTTTATTGATAAGGTCTTACCAAATGAAGATATTTGTGAGCACCGAGAAGCAACAGTATTCATATTCCATGTATCTAAGCAAATTCTGTATGCCCGGGTATTAACAGACATTGCCATAATTTCCCTTTTGACCTTATTGTTAATATGTGTTGTTCGAGTCAGAGTAATGTGTCTTCTCAAAAGGCATTTTAATATATTACATTTGTTTACAAGTATTTACTAACTACTAAAGATTTCAAGTTTAACTTTTGTTGTATTGTGGCTTTGCAAGATGAAAGGGAACTGATGAGAATGTTTACCGCACTCTCATTGGCAAAGGAAATAAGGCCGCGTTTCTGTAATGCAAATCAGTGAATACTCAACACCTGTAACTGTTGACAGTCTAGCTACAAATAGAAAACAAAGTAATGGATAAGTCAATATAAAGTAATTATCAAATATATTGTTCATCAAATCTATGATAATACACAATGTATTAATTAACAAACTTTAGGTGTTCCTGATTTTATTATTATTATTGTCAATTGAAAATTCCTTCAGATTTTATTCACTTCAACACTTTCACTTTCGTCTAAAAATGTTAATTAATGTTATTGCTCTTTGTTATTATTGTTGCAATTTCTGACGGTACTTTGGCAAATGTATATACAAGATCGTAGCATGAGAGTCGAAGAGCGCATGGCTCAAATATTTACTTACAGCTCAGATGTATCCTGGTTCAATAGCATAACTTTTGTTAACTTTCATGAACATATGAGCTGAAAGCTAACATTTTCAGTTAGTTTTTCTGTTCTCTCTATAATTTGCAAAGGAATTTATTTTGCCGACAAAGCATAGGTTTCTTGGTGTTAATAAATGCAGCTTCCAAAGTGGAAATATGTAGGAAGAATGGGCTTTTTCTAATGCCCTGAAAGAATCCTCTTGATTGTTAGGACAAAGTTGGTCCTCAATTAAATACTGGCTGATTGCTGAGTCACTATTTGTGGATGCAGAGTTAGTTTTCCGAACAGAACTGCGTAAAACCCTTGATGCCTTATTACGTTTATTGATGACGGTCGGCAGTCGGTATGATGCACGTCCATAATGCTTGCTGTCACTACTGCCTGAGAAATTGTAGGCCAATAGACTTGGTCGCGTTTTAGGAAGGATGTCTTTATGGGTTGCAGGCAACAACGTGAGGTTGAGTACACAGCATACGTTTTAACGAGAGAAGACTTTTACTCACGACTCGATAAATTCTCCTGTCAAATGTTGATAAAACATTTATAGTCCACGAAACTCGTAGATATACTGCTCTGATACAAAGTAAGCTTACGATATTCTTCGTCATCTTGAGCTTCTCTTTTGGTGTACGTTAACTGAAAAAGTTATAAGAAAGCCCGTTCTTGTTATTTTACTTTTCCTAAAGGGAGAGGGCTCAATGCAGCTTTTGCACTGGCATATTTATGTGAAATCGATTGCGGTGTGCATATGATTCTTAACTTACCAGAAGCAAGGTTGATGGTATGACGTTTTATCAGTATGTTATTTTTACTCCTGCTCCTTCTGCCTAACGACAGTTATCAGCTTTGTTGTGCTAGAGGCTAAAAGTGAAATAATGACGTATAAACATTAAATTTTGTATATTTACGCAAGTACGGCCATAATTTAGGAGAACAATAAGACTTTATTCCCTTGCTCTAACTTTACGGTTAAAAGGTACCTTAAGGTTGGTATATTTTCATAGCGTAGTCTTCAAAGATGTCGAAATGCCCTTCATTCCAGCCCAAGTGTTGATAATTATAAAAAGTTTATCCATGTGTCCAAATCTCGAGAGCACCAAGGCTCAGTACCTGCTATTTTTAGATGCAATCTGCCTGTTACAAAATTCATTGGAGCAAGTCGAAAGTACTTTAAGCAAAGAAAGGGCTTTTAAGAGCTTTTTTGGGAGATCCATCGTGAGCAAGTCAACTTAAAGCTGGTTTCTATTATATAGCGTATCCACGATATCTGCAGTATAAGATTGCTATTCGTTTCATCTGATACTTTTGAAAATTCCTCTTTAATTCAAAGATGCATTCTTGGTGATAGTAATACATTCTTCTTGACTACAGTATTTATTACTGATGATATTGTTGCTATGACATCAGAACTTAAACTTTCCATCTTCCATTTACTGTAGGTAAATCATTGTAATTTCTTAATGGAGCATTATGAGTGTTAAAATGAGATAATTGTGTCTGCACCTCCCAACAGGATCAACATTGCCTGGAGATTTATCGTTTAGGGTTCGAGGTCTTCGCAACTCACTTCCATTCCATCAAATTTGTTGATCATTAGTAAACTGAGTGTCGCAGTAGTAGTCTTCTTAAATTAGAAAACCACTTACGACAAATGCCAATTGTAAGGTGAAAACTGTTTCTACTTAGAATTATTCATATAAACTAGCAATGTGTCAATATTGGAGTAAAAAAGTATCAGGTAAAATAATTTTTGCCATAGAAACAAAGTACCAGCATGATAAAACAGGCCGTAGTTTGATGTTTGCTAGAAGTTCGTTTAGATAAGGGAGTAATGATAGCCTGAAAAAGAGAAAGTAGAAGACGAAAAAGAAGACGGAGAAGAAGAAGGGGAAGGAGAAAGAAAAAGAAAAGAAGGAAAAAATGATGTAGAATATTAGGAGGAAAAGATTGCCCTTTTCCCATACATTTTTGCGTCCAAGTGTATACTTTTTTGATAAAGAAAGTTAGTTGATCAGTTATGTTATTCCTCTCATTTATGTTCTTCCCTGGTCATTGTTTACGTTGTTACTTCGTTGTATGTTTTCATTCATTCATAACAAGAATATAATTCTCTCCCTCTTCCTACTTTATGGACTTTCTACAAGTTTTCTTTTTCCATATGTTCTAGTTTTAAGAAAGCAGACAAAAATCTTTATAAATTGACTTTCCATGATTGTCAATATTTTCTTTCAGATCGCATCCTTACTTGAGATGCTCTGCAGCAATGACTTGGGGTGTCAGAAAAATGCAGCTTTTGCCATAAAAAGCATAGCTGCACAGCCGTTTGGAAAGGAGTTTCTTTTGAAAGATCCCAATTTGGATCGCATCTTAGTTTCACTTTCTGGACTGTTGACCTGTGACGATGAGGATATTGCAACCTACTCGGCAGTGTATGTAACTCCATCTATCAATAAGTCTAATTTCTCCTGTATATCAATGCTGATTATTTGCACAGTTTGAACATCAGGAGATTTTGTTTGTGACTTTGTTATCATATCTTAACAACACGTTTTACGTTTTATTCATTTGAACCAATATTTCGTAATCCTTACACAGACCACATTAGAATTATTGAAGACCGATAAATATTTTACGCATGCATAGATTTAATAACTATAAGCATAAGATTGGTGAACGTAATGAAGTAACTTTTATACTTACATTTCATGAGATGAGAACTCATTCTTTGAATTTACACCCAACATTTAGAGCGGTCTGCTGTCGCTAGGACCAGCAATGAGTAGGTACAAATGTTTCGGAGGTTTGCAATATTCATTAAACTGAATGTCCAGTTTTACTTTAATTAATTGGATAGCAACTCTCTCCAAATTTCTGAAGGTCCATTTTCCAACGCGCAAACGGCGAAGTACAATAAAAGAATACCACTTTGTTCCATAATAGATAATCTTTTCACACAACGTTTCGGCACTCACTGTTGCCATTCTCAAGTGAAGAAGCCTAGTGCACTGATCAGTTTTATACAAGAATCTAAATTTGTAAGAAATATTCACGCAGGAATTAATATTCATGCAAACATTAAACAATAGACTAAATGCTAACGTGAACGGGTGTAGAAATGAAAGGGCTAATCATAATATAGGGAGTTTGGAGAGAGTTAGCTATCCAATTAGTTAAATTAAAACTGGACATTCAGTTCAATGAATATTGCAAATCGAACAGTATGCTTCCTAATTATACGCATTCCTATTTATTTATATTTATCTACAATGTGAAGCTAAATGTGGCAATTTTCATGTCTGGACAGCATTCCCAAGACTCAGATGGCTTGTTTTAAGCCAGCAGCTGCAAGGACTCTATCTTCTTCTTCTTCTTCTTCTTCTTCTTCTTCTTCTTCTTCCCAGCTTTTCCCTATACGGGATCTTTTTTGTGAATGAGCCTTCTCCTTCTCCTGTTGTTGACTATCGCTTCGTTGATGTTCTTCTCCCTCAGATCTATATTTATACCATCTTTCCAACTTTTTTTTGGTCTTCTTCTTCCTCTACTTGTCTATACTTACATCTTCATGACTTCTCTTCGTACTTGCTCCCCTCGAACTCTTCTCCTCAGGTGTCCGTCCCATCTCAGTCTAGACTCCTGGATCTTCTTAGAGATTTTCACTGTTCCTCTTATAAAGTCATGCCTTATCTTGTCTCGTCATGCAACTTCCACTGTCTACCTCAGCATCTTCATTTCCACCACTTCAAACCTATTTCCTTCTATCTTCTTCAACAATGCCGCTTTAAAGCCGCACTTTAAGGCTGTTCTGACTGCGATTTTTCTGACTACCTTTAATCTGACTGGCAGTCGTCCATCGCATAGCACTCCTGAGACCTTTTTCCAGTTGTTCCATCCACACTGTATCTCAAAATTGACCTCTATCTCTATTTTGACAGTATCTATCTATCTATCAATCTATCTATCTAGATATAAACAAATATAATACTAAACAGTGGTAAAAAAAATCGAAAATTTTTACCCCTGCTTAGTAGTATTAGCTCTAACTGGTCGTATTGTGCACTCTAGCAACTACATCAATGCCTGCTGGTATAAATATATATAAATATATATATATTTAAAAATCTTTCATTCAGTGATCAAATTACTCGAATAAAAAATATATCTAAAAATATGAATGTGATGACTTATAACCATATAATTATGATTTAAGTAAAACATTTCAGTTCTATATGTATACCTAGCTGACTTTGAAGTCAAAGGAAGATATTATTTCACCACTGTTCCTCAAGACAAGAAAATATATTCCATACCCCGACAACCTGAACTACTCCACTTGTAGAAAAGAAGACAGAAATAACCGCAAATCCCCAACATGCGAGGATGTCTTTTCATAAATTTTCTCAGTCCTCCTTAAAATGGTGCCAACCGGAAGTGGCCTGGCACTATGATCCCTTTTATGCAAAAAATACTTAAGTGTAAGATCCATTAACTGTGAAGCCAAACTATGTATCGCAACATCCACTACATGGCAATGGGGAACTCATGGCAACTAAATTTAGTGTTTAAGATTGAGTTTGAATATCTTTCTCCTGAGTGAACTTGGCCTTACTAAGTGTAGTCACCTGCCTTCATTTGTTTCCAGTTTTTGTCTCATTCGTCCTCACGTCTGACAGATATTGTATTAATGTTACTTATTAATAACTCAAGCTTCCCTTCCTCTTGTTAAATGCAAGAATGAATATAAATACCAAGTGATTTGCTCAGACCCTAAATTACCATTATGGTTCGCTGAGGATGAAGATCTTGGCCCCAGAATACAAGAACGCCATCTTTGCTACACGATATATATCTTCCATTACCGCTGTCCAAATCGTCACTCAGACTTGCATTTCTATGGCTGACTCCGAGGCTAGGCAAATATGTTAGCCTTGCTATTGTGTCGTGATGAGGGCTGTTGATAGAGAGACGATAGGGAAGTTTATGTAAAATACGAAAACAGACATGGTTTTATGAAATACATTAAGAACTGGTGGAGATGGTATCAGCAATACCCTGAGCTCAACACTCCGTTCATTTTCATTTTGTTCAATAAATTTCACAGGTTAGTAGTTTGGAAATCACATGGTCATCGTCCGTTCAGAGCCGCTGTGATCTAGTGGTTAAGGAATCGGATCTACATGTCAGACGTTGTGGGTTCGAATCCTGCCTAGCCCGATTTAAAGACTATCGGTTGGCGAAGGCAACGGGAGACCACTCTTGTAAATGTGCTCTCTGCCCAGGATATTGGCCACTCTGGCTGGGTAACAGACTACGCTCGTAATTGAGTATGCCACCAAAAAAAGAATCGTCCCTTCTAACGAAAATCTACGCCCTACAAATTTAATGCAATATGAATAATTTGCAAAGTGAGCAGACAATTTTGTAGGCGATGAAGGGCTCGATCGGGATAGCGTAGCTAGAGAAATTACTGGCCTTATCAAGGAGGACCATCTTATTTCCCATGAATGGCTAAATAGTCAACAAACCAAAATAACAGGCACACAATTTACCACCTTGTACTTGAAGAAGATGCTTTATATAGTCACTGCCAACATTATTGAGACAAATCGTATAAACTGAATACAATACGCGTTTTGTGACCATGCTCCCTTTCAGTAAAATTAGCTAATGACACTGGAAAAATACAAGAGCAACTTTGAAAATAGATATAACCTTTCGTTTAGATACAGAGTTGTTCAGAAAGTACCTTAAATTTATAAAAAACGTACCTTGGTAATTCTCTAGCAGGATTTGGGAAAGGAAGCTGTCAATTAAAAGGACAAAAAACTGTTACCATTGCTACCATTTTTTATTTAGATGTTTGGAATCTTAATTGACACTTGTTGGTACATTTTTTACTTCCCCAGATATATTTTTTAAAGGAAAAATTTTATTTTATAATCCGACTAACCTTTATGAAACTTTTATGAAGTTGTGTTTATTTACGAATTCCTTAAATAGATGGATATAAATAAACGTGTATTGTGTTTTGCATTTTTCTGCAATTTACATGTCTCGTTAACATAACATCAAAGCTCAGCTATAAAGTTTGAAAATTATCAAACAAAAATTTCATAATCTGACGTCATTACGTTATATAGCTTGTAACATTTACAAAACAAAACTAATAAAATGGTCTGTTTGCACCTGTTCCATACAGAAGTTGAGTAATTGAAATAAATAAACAGAGCAAGGGTACATGAGGGTTACGTGAGTAAAGCCTTCTTGTCGCTTTCCTTGATATACACAAAAAGGTCTCCAGTAAAGACTGGACCGAGGATTGTGCATGCTTGCATGTTTATTATGGTAAATTTATTATGGTAAATTTATTATGGTAAATTGAGGATGAATTACTGTACAAAATCCTGGAGTATTTATGTCATTCAGAAATGAGGGAGACAAAGGTGTACGTTTCTCAATGGAACTTGAATCAAATACGATTGGAGGAAAACACAGCTAAATATGTGCTAGGAGAAAATGCATAAAAACGGACACCTTTGCTAGCGAATTATAGAGAGAGTAAGACGAACTAGGAGGAGAAGATAAGTGGAAGAAAAAAAAGGATTTCTTAAATATTGCTCTGGTAGAAGAAAAGAAGGAAAATGTGACGTCACGTGCTAGGAATAAGAGTTTATATCAATGTTATGTTAATTCCATGTAACTCACATCAAGAATGTCACGGCTCATGCTATCCTTTTGCTGGTTTTCCAACAACATGTAAGAACAGAATTCTTCCTACAAAACAAAAAAATTAGGTGACTTCAAATTTTTAACAGTTTACAATTAGGATTAAATTAATGTGATATAATTGCTCACGGGCAACAAGACACAGTATCATTATGGAGACGAGGAGTTCCCTGTGGCATGCAAATTTTCCCTCCTAGTTTCAATCTTCTATACTGGTTAGAGTGTCTGGTTAAAATAAATTCCTTTCTTTAAATGAGGCTAGGGGATTCCCATCTCTTTGAAAGAGACTTAAGTTTTTATTTAATACTTTTGCTTAAATAGAGAACCACGCTGAAAGGTAGGGAGAACCATGCTGAAAGATGGAGAGAACCATGCTGAAAGGTGGGGAGAACCATGTTGACAGGTCAGGAAAACCATGTTGAAAGGTGGAGAGAACCAAGCTGAAAGATGGGGAGAACCATGTTGAAAGTTTCGGAAAGCCATGCTGAAAGGTGGAGAGAACCATCCTAAAGGCGGAGAGAATAATGTTCAGAGGTTGGGAAAGCCAACTTGAAAGGTGGAGACAACCAAGCTGGAAGGTGGAGAGAATATTGGTCAGAGGTTGAGAAAACCAAGTTGAAAAGTGGAGAGAACCATGCTGAAAGGTGGAGAGAATATTGGTCAGAGGTTGGGAAAACCAAGTTGAAAAGTGGAGAGAACCATGCTGAAAGGTGGAGAGAACCATGTTGAAAGGTCGGGAAAGCCATGCTGAAAGGTGGAGAGAACCATGTTGAAAGGTCGGGAAAGCCATGCTGAAAGGTGGAGAGAATAATGTTCAGAGGTTGCGAAAACCAAGTTGAAAAGTGGAGAGAACCATGTTGAAAAGCCGGGAAAACCGTGTTCAAAGGTGGAGAAAACCTGATTCATTATGTACTTGGTTTGCCAAAGTGCAAGACATGGACATCTTTGCTTCTGTGACGGCAAAACAAAGAGCAGCAACAAGTTCCCTATGTTCTATTCATGTTTATTTTATACAAAACAGAGAAGTGTACCGCTAGAATTCTTTGGGATGCCATATACCGGAGATAGAAAAGGCACCCCATTGACTTCAGTTTGATTTTTATAATCTAGAATAAACATAGGTCGGCTTATAAACAAAGGTGAGCTACCTTTCTTGATAATAATTAGCCAGATTGATTGAGTGGGGTCCACAAAAGTTAAAATCCGTGACACGAAAAGAATAAAATCAAAATAGAGAGCAGGTGATGTTTTGCTTGCATTTGCTATGTCAGATACGGTTTTCAAACAACCTCAATCAAGTTTTTGCTCTGACCTTTGATAGGAAAAACGTTAACCAGATATCTTGCCATTTTCACCAAAGGAGTTTGTTCTACTGTTTCTACTACAAGTGTTATGTTTAGGTAAGTTACATGAAGTTGTAGTGTGGTTAGAGGAGGAGAGAATTAAAGTGGTAGGGCTTTCATAGACAATATGAAACCTTTGGTAAAGGTAGTGGGAAAACGTGTCTTATTCAACAGACTAACTAAAAACATGTGGTTGACACCAACTTGCCCATGTGTATAATGTTGACTAGGCTATTTCGAGGAAACTTTAGCCTGTAAATAGACAAACCTACTGAATTAGTATTATCTGAGTACCTTCTCCCTCCTACCAATGTTTTGAATACTGGTACAGCAGCCTCTCTCTCATTATTTCACGCTTCAGTAAAACTATGTATGTGCTTATAGCTAGGTTAACCGGAGTACGACGGATGACTGCAAGCATTTTCAAGAGCGAAATGCTATCAAACAATTGCTCAATACTAC
>JAAAKL020011265.1:0-13775 GCA_010016065.2 Carybdea cf. marsupialis auct. non (Linnaeus, 1758) | reverse complement strand
GGGGCGCTGGCCCGGTTCGAACCCAGGATCTCCCACTCCGAAAGCGAAGACTTTACCATTGCACTAGATAGTGCAATAGTAAAGTCGACAATCCGGCTAGTCGATCCCGAATTCTCACCACCCCCAGCACCCTTATTTTCTGTTTCGCTGTTAGCTTCAACAGTGCCATTAAATTGATATAAGTACTCAGGCAGACACACAAGCAGTCATGAACTACATTGTATAGATCTCATAAACATGAAGTGCTTAGGGCACTGGCTCAGTTCAAACCCGGGATCTCCCACTCTGAAAGCGATTTAAGAGATCTATAGATACAAAAGGAGGATAAGAAGCAACATTGCCAAGTGGAGAAATGATCTCAGCATAGAAAAGGAAACTGTGCACTTTCAGTGGGTGATCTTCTGCGGATGAACAGACCATACTAGCTGGAGGAGAATGGAAATCTGCATGTGCTTGAACTTCTCTTTGATGACAAATTCACCAAAAGGCATGATAAAGTGGATACTCATATCCATTGGCTTCTGTTGAGGAAGTATGACATATCATGTGAGGACAAGTGGTACAAGCATGTTTCCAAGAGTGTGGTGGAGAGTGAGGATGGGTACATGACTATTGTGCGGAACATACTGCTGGACAGCCCTGTGAAGCACAACAAACATGATGTACTGGTGAAGATTAAGTTGGGAAACATCTTGTATATTGTTGACCTTGCCGCCCCAAGGGACTGGAATGTCAAAACCAAAGATGACAAAATTATGAGAGATTTGCTGCGGAAGTTAGGAGGTGGTATTGTGTCAAGACAAAGATTGTACCCTTGGTCATATCATGTGCTCTTTGCACAATTCCTACAAGATTAGCAGAGGCATTTGTGATGCTTTGGATCCTGCATGTGACTGGGAGTTCATATCAACAGCTGCTATTTTGAGACAAGTCATGAACCTCTGAGGTCGGTGTTACGACTGAGGTTCTTGAACGTTACACACCATGTAAGATCTAAGTTTAGCAATGAGCAATCAGGGGAGGGGGGGGGGGGGGAAAAAAAAAATAAAGAAAATTTTCAACTTAGTTTTCAAAGTTTTAAAGATACATATATAAGTTCTCAGGCAGACACACAAGCAATCATGAAATAAATAGTATAGAACTCAACAAACATGAAAGGCATACAGCACTGTTGGGGATCAAGCCCAGGATCTCCCACACCACAACAGTGACTTAACCACTGCACTAAATAGTGCAAAGATCAAGTCGACAATCCAGGAAGTAGATCCCAAATCATCACCCCCACCTGTAACCTAATTGTTTTGGTTATGCTATTAGCTTCATCAATGCCATTTTCCATAGATGAGAACTCAGACACTGATGAAGGTCATAGCAAAAAACAATCAGTTTATTTGTGCAAACTTGATGGAAAATAAGAAACAATTAATTTTAGGGAATACCTCACTTGCATAAATGGCATAACCTTAGGCATTGATTGGGTAATATTTTACCTGTGGGAAAACTATAAAGTTTTGTCAATTTTTTGGGCCATAAATACTTTAGTAGGGGCCTACTGGCTGTAAAATTTTCAAGGTACCAACACAAGCTTTTCAACTTCAAGGTTAAGATGTAGTCTAAATGGAATAAACAGCAAACTATCTGTTGACCAGTGTGTGAATAAGCTTGTGCTTAAATGACACTGTAATAAAGCTTTTAGAGTTGGTGGAGGCACAACTGCAAATGGGTTTCCTTTAGACTGATTTGTTGAATCCATAATTCACACATGAATCAGTAAGGAAACTAACATATTGAGAAGGTATTACCAAAACTTGAGCCTTGTTAAACAGTAATTAAAATCATAAGAATTCAAGTCCAGTATCTCTTCATTGCCTGCATCCAGTGTTTGCATTTCTTTAGCACCCCCACCCCTTTTAACACTTTTTGGTGCCTGAAAGACCAATGCAGTATTGATGCTATATCTCTAAGGAAGCTCAAGAGAAAATGAGAAAATGCAATACAGATGTTCAGTTTCACAGACTAGGATGACAAAAATTTTTAAGTTGATCATTGCTTTACCCTAGTATAATATGTGCACCTACTTAAAAAAGCAAGAGCAACTATGAACCACGAATCTGCTAAGTGGTTAGTAGTAAATAATATCACATCATATGGGTGTGATGTGATCAGCTCTGAATGTAATTCATAAAGACTTTTATAAATGTGGTATTAAATTGGTTACCATACAACAGATTCCACTAATGCTGTTGGTTGGTGCATCACAGAACTAATGGATGTTAGTGAAAGGTTTAATTATAATATGAATAATAGTAAAAGTACTTTACTGGTATACACTGAACCTACATTTTCCTGGACCATTTTCAGAGTTCCAACTGCCTCTTCATATTTCTTCTGTTGTTCTCTAAGCAAAGTGTTCAGATCAATACTTTGTTGTTGCATTATTTGAAGCTTCCTTTGCAACTGTTCTTGATCAATGAGTTTACTTTCAAGTAATTTGATATCCTGTTTCAGAGCTCTGACATCTTCTTGTTCTCCTTGTGCTCTGTCATTATTAGATTGCCTACTCTCAGCAGTCCCAGTATCTTCAGCACCACAAAGGAATCTGTCCTTGATAGCAAGTCGATACCTTTCCTGTTCCTCGTGTAATTCAAGGGACAGCTTTGTTACACTTTTTCTTAGTTCATTTAGCTCATTATCTTTAGCCATGATAGAATTTTTATGTGTTTCCTCCAGTTCAGATATTTCAGCAGCTTTCTTTGAATCTATATCTTCCTTTTCTTTCCTTAATCTGTCTACTGTGCTGTGTAATCCATCAATATCTTCATCCATACCTGATGGTTTACAAACCGAAGGGTCCACATAGCCATTTCTATTCCTTTCCTGTAAGTCTTTGAGCATTTCTTCTTGTCCTTCACACTTTGCAAGGAGCAGCTTATATTCATCTTGTACAATATGCAATTTCGATTCAAACAATTCTGTTACTTTCTTGGCTTTATTGAGCTTGTCTTGCAACTTCTGTGAAAAAAAGCAAAGGAGCAGTTTGATGGGTTAAGCCTATTAGTACTTTCACTAAATATTAAGCCGGTGGGTGTCTTGAGAAGATTGCTTCATTCTTCAAAAGTCATGCTAAGATCCATATTTACATTAATGACCACAATTCTTGCATCTTTCACTATCATAACAGGGTGGCCACTGACTTTTGAAGGATTCTCTTTAAACTTCAAGGACATTAAAAGGAGTGTATCTACATATTTGGATGGAAGGCCCACAAACAGAGCAAGTGTGCTTTGTAACTAGGGTCCAGGGGCATTTTGAGGCTCAAGGTGGGGTCTGGAGAAAAGCACCCCCAAAATTTTTTGTTTTCTTGCTTCTGATGCCTAATTTAATTTGACAATAAAAATCTACAATAGTTTAGACCTGGTACATTTTCATAATTGACTACCCTAATGTAAAGTTATCAAGGACAGTATTATTTTCCAGCTAAATTTGTCTGAATTTCACCACAGTAGATACACAAAAAATAATAAGCTCTTTGCAGCACCTTGATAAACCTCACATTATACTCCATGGTAGACTACAAAAACCAATCAAAACATTAACAATGTAACTTACATTTGACTTGGTGATTTCATTGATTAAGCGGTCTTTTGTTTTATCTAATTCATTTTCAACAGGGCTTTTTTTCACATCGTCATGTTCTTCTTCTGATTCCATAAAATATTCTTCATCACTGCTGGATTCTTCATCATACAGTGTCTTCCAATTTGCTGGATGGGGGTCTTCAGTAATCAATATCTCTGGTACAAAATGATTGGAAGATGGAGCATTGGCTTTTACTAATAAACCCTCTTCATCTGATATGATAAAAATTTCTTCATCACTGTTATGCTTAGAAGACCCAGTATCTGTTCCTTGTACATTACCAGCAAAATTTTCTGGATTGATGACATCTTCCTTAGTTTTACTATCTACACACCCATTTCCAGTGGATTCATGTGGATAGTTTGATATTTCACATTCAATTTCCTTGGATTTTGATGAATCCTCACTGTCCACAGGGTCTTTCAAAGGGTCATTGACTGCAGCTCCTTCCATTTTGTTGATTGTCTAATGTGACAATACTGCCATCTGAAAAATAGGTAAGTGGTGTATACTTAAAGAAACTGATACAAAGCATCAGACTAGTAATACATATGGAACCACACCATTGCTTTGGCTTTACCTATTTTATTGACAAGGTACTGCTGTTACCAAGGCTGTTTACTGAGTACCCAACAACACAATAAAGAGAATACACCACACCCTCTTTTGCTTAGAAAACTAGTCACCATCACACTAAGTTGAAAAAGTTTCCTTTAAAAGTTTGTGACAAGTATAGGGAATTAATGCTTTATTAGCAGATGATAAAAAACAACACAATATAGGCCTATTAATTCATCATCAAGCTATAGCTGTCACTATTTCTGTCAGAAATTGATTATCTACAAAAATTTTAACATGACTATATAATAAACATATGAAAATAAATAGAGACTTTTGTGGCCCTTGGATGTACATTGAGATTATTATGCCCTACATATATTCACTTCCATCCTGACAACTTTAAACCCTAACCAAGGAAAAAAGTTTTGAAAATATGTCAGTCCATGAATGGCTCTGCCAAATCTAGATCCTAAGTTATAGCTTGACATAATTTAACTGTTCCATCAACTGGACTTAACTCACACTAATATTTTGTGGATATTTTACTGGGGGAATGTTTGCTTGTGTAGGGATTAATTGTTTTTTGTTTGTCACTGATTATAATGGAATGGTAGGCCTATTAATAATGGTATGAAAGGAACATCAGGATTTTGTACAGATTTTATGTCATGTGGTCACGATAATCACATTTGTATTTCATTGTTATCCTTTATGGCCTCGAATTATCTCAAGTATTCCATTTAAGACTGGCTGTTGATCAATTTGCACTGGTCAACAGGACGTTTCTATGATAGGAAGTAAAGTAGAACCCTTGTGTCCCAAATAAAAATGTATACCAGGGCTTTCCCCTTCACCCTTGCTCAATAAAGAAATCTCACACAATTAAACAACATCACTCAGCAATAGCAAGTGTGTGTCATTAGTTACTCTGCTTTTGGTACTGGGTACTCTGTGTTCTGATACCAGAGTTCAATTCTTGTTTCAGCTCTTTTGTCGTGGTTAAAGATTTGGATATATCAGAGGAGAATTTCATTTTGTCATACTTTTTTATTATTTGCAATAAAAACACTATGATGAGAGACTGCAAGAATCATGGGCATCATTAACCTAGCAAAGGCTGCCCAGACATATCTTACAAACTTGATATTGTATACTATTCCTCTTCACATGGTACTGAACTGAGGCTACACTGACAGCTAGAATGATTTAAGGTTATAAAATATCCAAAGAGATGCAATTGACCTTTAACTTTGAATCTTGGAAGCTGTATTGATAGCTTATACTTTGGTAGTAAAAGGGACTTGTTGAATAGCCAAACTTCCTCTTTTCATGAATCACTTTACCTTATCTCTGTTGTAGGCCTGCTGTATGTAGTTATTTAACACTGTGATCTTAATTGGTTGTGTATTCCATGTTGGTGTTGCTTTATGCCATGCATCATCTATCTTTTAGTAATTGTATGGTTATCAAATTGATGTTGATTACATTTTGTATGATATTATTCTCTTAAGCCTAGCCACACCACTGTTCTTGACAAAAACCAAACACCCCACCTCTGGCTAATATAGTCCAAACCAATAAATTCTATGCCATTCAGTTTCTTTCTTAAATATTGGCACAGTGAGGTGTTGGCAATAGGTATGAGAGGACCCCTGGATCAGAATAGTGCAGTCATTTTCTCTAGGATATCATAGTTTGAAAACTATTTCTGGTACACAATTTGTTTGAACATTAGTTTTTACAATATTTAGAAAAGCATGCTGTTCTAGACATATAACAGAAGATGTAATCTCTTTTGTCACTGGTTTGCTAGTAGGCCCTATTTAAAGATAGAATGAGAAAAGAATAGAGATATATGATTATCAACCTCGACTATTATTGACCTGAAGAGTGCGTGTGGAGGGGGATTCATCTGGTGCAACATGCGTCTAAAAACCATGTGATCTGATAATATGATAGCCTTTCCTCTTCAATATCGAATCTTAAATCAGAAAATATCTGTAAGGTGTCAAAAATACATACACGATGCAAAACATCCTTTGTATTAGTTAAGCTGCTGTTAACACGACCGAAATCATCTAAATGACGTTATTCTGTTCAGCATTGTGTTCCCTGTTAATATGTATGTGTATATACCGGCGTGTAAACGTTTCCATCCACCACTTCAACTCCCAGTTTGGGCTAATATTGGTGATTTAATGTCACCTAGCATAAAAAGGTATTGAACTGTATCTCGGGAAAGACTGTATAGGCTCTTTTACTTTTTCGATGTAGATATTAAATACGAACTTACTGACAAGTGATCAGGTATCCAAATACATTCTGACTGTTGGAAGTTCTGGTTACCTAAAACACTTTTTAAAATGTCTGACTGCATAACACCGCCGTGTGTCCCTTTCCCTCCACGTTTAACTCATATTTTACATTATGTTTTAGTTTTTACTACATTGCAACTTAGTAACATAAACTTACTAAATCTTAACAGGCGTGTAAATTCGGGTTTTGTTGCTAAAAAAGGCTTACTGATGATGCAGTGTGCAGTGGATTTCGTCATCCCTATCAGCTGTAGTCGAAATATCAATGCAATGAGTCGGTCATAAAGCTGTCAAGCACTTTGTTACATGCATTTGTGTTAACCAGTTACACAGCACATGACGTTACATGACTTATCTTTGTATTTCTCATGGCTGATGAAGCCTATGGTTCAAATTTGTGTCGCAAATATCGCTTTGACTGAGTTACCTACAAACAAATCGAGTGATCAGATCGACACCTAAAACGGTGCCGAAAAATGATTCGAACAGTATCAATTACGCTTTACTACACGAAAGGATAAAGAAACATTCTTCGCAATTGTTACCACCTGATCGAGTCTGCGAAGCAAACGTCTCTTATGATTACAGTAATAATCGACCGTGAGGCTTAAAGTTGTAAGGTTTACTATTAACTTTCATTAGCGCTACTATATTACCGGGACGGATAAATGTTAAGTAGCAACAAATGCTCACCTGTTCGGCATACACGGTGACTGTCTTGCTCCCGTGATATTTTGGACGAGTTCTTTGTAAATAGTCTGTCCTCTCGGGTCGTTTCCCTTGAGGCACTTCAAACGCATCAATGCATGGCAACGCACTTCTTTCGATCAGGAGCAAGGTAAACATATACAGTTAAGGATCTCCAAGACACTACCAAACATCTTTCAATTTCGGTGTAAACCAATACAGTTTTCTTGAGATCATATTTGCATTAGCGTTGTCATATCTTAATGTGCTTGAGAGTGGAAAGAAGCCGATGGACAGAACCTCGCTACTGCGTTGAGAAGTGGCAACTTCCTCTCAATTATACATATCACCTTGACGACCATAACATCCTGAGGCTCAATCAACACAGGCAGCTGAACATAAGGATTTCTTTCAGGTATCAAAAAGAGCTCGAACAGGTTGATTTCTGGATCTTTCCTCATACGAAAAAATATACTTCTGTTACATTAAGTTCTGACAAGATGACTGAGGAAGGAATCATCCGATTAAATATTTCATACCCGTGCAGAGTGAATAAAAGATATGATACGATACGATCTTTACATTGTGTACGATCACCAAGATGTCTCGTCCAGAAAGAAATGTGCACTGCATATTTCCGCTGCCATACTCCAGGACGGTATTGTATACTGTATACGTTAATGTATACTTCAGATTGGAGGCGAGTTAGTTCAATTGGTAGAGAGCTGGTAGGCCTATAACAAGCAAATGGTTGATAGTTCGAACCACCCTCGATTATCGCCATGAAAACTCCTACTGCGAACCTAGCAGTAAAATGGGTACTTGGCTGTGGAAGGATAAGGCGACGAGGAAAGGAACTGGCCACCCTACCTCACCATACCGTGGCTCAAGACATGCGGTTTTCTACCACACCACATCCCCTACGCTCTGTAACAGAGTATGGTTCTACCTTTAGATTTACCTTCGCCATCTTCTTGGAAATCTTAATTTCTGTGTCTGTAATTACATCTATTTTTGTTTTTACATTTTATTTCTACTTCTTTCAAAGCAACTCAATTGAAGTGGAAACCCTGCCTACAGACAGATACAACTACAGATACAAAAACAAAAGAGAAGCTGCTCTCGCTTCCCTTAGTTTCTCTACGTTAGCCACAGAAAACCCCATGTCTGCACTCCCACACATCAGCCTTGTGGCATTTGATCAAGGTGGATAGCATATGCTACATAATTCGTCAAGAGAAACCCAGATGTTCATTCTGATGATTTCAATCTTATCAAAACCATCGGCAACAAGTAAAAGTGGAGAAACAACTGAAGGCCTGCGTACAGTAACAAGAAAAAGAAATCCACAGTACTGATGACAATCAACTGGCTCGACAAACTAATCTAAGCACATGTCAGCATCATCCGGGGAGCAGACATGTCAATTGAACGTCCATTGCCCTTGTTAACATATCATAGTTGAGGAAGTGGATAACACGAGGCAACGTCCTTACAGCAGACTGTTAGATCTTAAAACGAATCTAATTCGTTCCCATCTTTGTTATTTCAGGACTATAGCTAGGTGGGGGGCAAGGGGGAACTGCCCCCAATCCCAGACTCAAAACAATTTGTTCGTACCTACGGTACGGTAAGTGCTACAAGTTACTACTTGTTATGACTCCATAGAAGAAGTAAACTTCTTTCTCTATGAATAAAATAGGTCACACAGACAAATGACATACAACGATTTTACACTTGGCAACAATTTTTTGTGCCTCAAAGAAGTAGTACAGCGAATCAGCACCCCCTTATTTACCTTCTCCAGATAAAAACTCCTAGCTGCTATAGTAAAAAGAACAAGTTGATAGAAAAGTAAATCGTTTTTTATGTAACCATGGCTCAGTCTATTGTCTTTTTGCTGTAAATAAGAGCATCAGCTTGGTTACCTTTAGGCGAAAACTAGCAAAGAAGTTCTGGGGGGAACGTAATCCTAAAATCATTGCCCTTGTTTACCTCTGTTTGATGAGCGAAAATAGACAGCTCTAATATTTCTCGCTACTTTTCGCTCAAGATCACATGATGCCTACGTCGCGTACGCAGTTCTACAGCCTAAAACGATTGCCATTTAATGAAAGGATAGTGCCTTTTTGATGGAAAGATAGCCTATACTTCATAGTCTATTTTACGATTATAATGGGGACTAGAACAAACCTTTAGTATAGGTTTTGTCTGTTTCCAGTTAAGTAACCATAAGATTCACTGCACAAGGGCACCCTGCATCTAGTTCCGCTACTCATGAATTACATGTTGGGGTGGAACAAATAGTGGACAGTTGAGGCTGGCCCAGAAAATTCTTAGTCATCATTTTCTTGAAGCTAAGAGGCTACAACTATAGAATCAAACAATTTTTATGCTCTTTCTAACGGTTAATGAAATATTTTTATCTAGAGATAAGGTTATTCTAAGAATAACTTATGTTTAGGCTAAATGCGAAAAAGAAGCAATAAAACTGACACCAAAATGTTTTTAGTTATTGAAACCTGAGGTGATTGTTTCCTTGTAAAATCTGGGTGCAGTGGCAGTTTTAGTGACTGCGGGGCCCTTTTTGAAAAAGTCGTTTTTCGAAAAAACTATGTTGCGTTCCACATCTTCCTATTGAAAGGAGTTCGATTAGTCTTTGTTTACAGCTGATATTTCCGTCAAAGGGACTACCAAAGATTTTCATAAGCAATATGAGTCTACGGAACAACACGCGCGTGTGACTGATTCAACATTTTTCATGGCAGAATGCGTCAAATTCTTAATTCTTAATTCTATTCCTTAAGGATAGCACTGGACCTTTTCTAGTAGTAGCTTGTTTCATCATTCGTTTGTTTTGTACATAGATTTTTAGCGTAAAATAGATTTTTGTTAAAGGGGCTGCATGACCCGTGCTTTTTGCGTGGCATACCAACATTGATATTTGGGCCAAACACCAATTTCAACACGATTTGCAACAGAAATCTTTTTTTTATTAAATAACTGTACTTTCGGATTCATTGGCCATTACTTCAGAATAAACTGCAACCACTTGCGTCTTTCTTTGTGTTCTGCAAAATTTTCAATTACGGAAGAGAAATCAATGGTTCTCAACAACAGACTTTTTATAGAAAGAATGACCAAGGATGCCAACCTTGTCTGCTTAATTGAGTTTTTAAACTAATCTAATATCAGCTTGAGCTTTGAAAACGAGCGCTCTCCTTTGCAATTGATGACGAACACACACAAGTTTAATTTCGGTGAAATTGTCAACGACCAACAGGGACATGTCATTCTCAGTTATTTTGTCGTGGGAAAGAGCTCCTCCCTTTTGTAGATTTTTTCAAAATGCACTGAAATGCACCAATTCCGCCTTCATTTCAGGCCCCAAGTCCTCAGGGTAGCTTTCAACCAGATTTCTCGCTGCAGAACTCAGTTCCCTGTTGGAAAGTTCTTCGAGAACGAGCTCCGTAAAAAATCTAAACTTCTCACTGAGGCCACGATATGCGGAGATTCTGTTGGAGAGTGCAGAATGAAGCGAGTCAATAATCGGCTGGAAATGATTGATCCTATAGGATTTGTGTGAGGAAAGCTCATCTTGTGTGTCGGCTTCGTCACCAATCTTGTCGTGAAAGCGTTTGCGCTGTTTCTTTCTGCTGCCATACATGGTGTAGTTCTGAATTCTACTATTTTCTGTGTCCTAAGTTTCAAAAGTTCCGTATTTCTCGCGGAGACTTTGAATGTACCCTTACAGCGATTCCAGAGGACAAACAGTTGTGTTTAAATCTAGCCCCTCTTTTTGTAACGCCCAACTTGTCTGCTGAAACCGTTCTAGAACAGTATCCCACAATGTCAGGAGAACGCATGTCTCCAACTGGCTCTGGTTTGGGCAAGCCGCCTTTGCTTTATCTCTCCGTCATCTGATATTACTGTCAATAGTTCAATTTACCCTTGGTAACCAACGGCTGGTGCATAAACAGCGTCGTGTCTTGCTGACCACCGAGTATCTGACATACGATTGATAACGAGCAGCCTGTGTTACGTAGTTTTTTTACTATAGAATATCTTTGAATTTTGGAAGGTTACTTGAGATACATTGATTCCTTCCTTCTTGTATTTTTACTCTGCTTAAAAGTAAAAAGTGCACGTATACTTCACGTTCTAAAATAGGGTAGTTCACTTATTTTTTTTCTTCAGGTGCCCCTCTGGCTCCCACTGAAGCAGCCACTGGCTGGGTGAATACAGGAAGGAAAATGCTGCTTCATTCTGTCAACTAAAATCAAAGTCGTGCTGCCGACATAGCCAACCTCACGTTGGTAAGTAAATTAGTATACAATAATGCTGCAATAGCGAATATTTTATAAACAATTAAAATAGTTTTTTATCATATTTTATAAAATGATAATTTTTCCTAAGATATTTTCCTCCTGCAATTTGTAGAAGGCATATGGTCTTTTTTATTAGCTGAGAACGGTCTTTACTTGCATAAACTACGCGCAGGAGGTGTGAGGCTATTTATGTATTCCAATAACAGTAACTTATCAATAGTTAAGAAAGATATAAGCCCTTGATTAAATTATCTTAAGAGATTTATTTTTGGCCTCTTTCACCTCAATATTTAAACGAGGACCCTCTAGAGGCAATGGAAACATCATTTTCTTTTCATGCATACCTTGAAATTCATGAAAAAAAATCTAGCAATAGTATGTTAAAATGCTGCTGAGTATCCGCTGGTTTATTGAGTTTCTCCATCTTCATCACCAGTTTCTCGACACTTTGTTCACAGTGCTAATTCAAAGTCTGCCACATTCAACGCTTTCCATGCAAATATAAATAAACAGATCTACTAGGGTGTATGGAGCATCTAAATACAAAAATGTTGTCCAACACACTTCTGCCGACAAGACAATAAAGTAAGAATACAAGATGTTCCTACAAAGGGTGTTCCTCGCGTGAGAGCTACGGATACTTACTGGTATACGTCCATGGACGCATCTTAAGGTGGCAAATATGGAACATTTTACTAGCCACCCGGGTCATACAAACTGGCCAACAAAACATGTAAAAGAGATTCTCCTATACGAAGACGATTATATCAAAAACTAAGTCAGTACGTACATTGGTCATGTCGACCACACACACATACACCCACACAAATCCGGACTTTCACAAGTCTCCAATTCGTATCGCGACTGAGATGGTTGATACAAGCAGTGTTTAAGTATGTTGATTATAGGTAGAAGATGGGCGATCAAGTGGACAAATTTAGTATCTTTAGAAGTAATGCCTTCGTATTGATTGGGCTTCAGCTTAGGCAAACCACAGGGTGGGGAAAAAATGTGGGGCTTTGAGAGTAACAGCAGCAAGAGGCTGGGGACTGGATGAAGGGTCCTTATCTTCAATAAACCCTGTTGAAAACCAGAATGAAAATGTGTACTAAAATGATTCTAGAAACACGGGGTTCTTTAACCTGGTGGTTGATACTCCTAATGGGCTGCCAACGACAGAGTTTGCCTACACGTATATCTCATGGACGATGCAGACCAACAGTTGACATCGCCACTCATTTACTGTTTCTGTGCATTTATGATAAATTCTTCCCCTAGTCTTAACTACTGAAACTTATTCATCTTATTCCCCATGAGGATATTCCCTTTTCCAATGAAAAACAGAGGGCCAGAAGTCCACCGTTGTTGGAAGCTGCTTCCACTGTGCCATCGACGCGTCCGAATAGCGAGGTTTGACCTTAAAACTTTAACTCTCCATAGACAGAACTACTCGAGGGGCATTTCTCCTAAATCAGCCATTATTAATCAATCTTAACACAGAACAGATCAAACAACTGGAGAATAACTCTTAAAACAATAACAGTTCCTGAGAATCGAAGACAATTAAATGTAGTGCCAACAAGAACTAGACTTTGAGAAAGCCAACATAATTTGTTTTCGTCGAAGTGTTCGCTGTCAAGGAAGATTACCAGCAAAACACAGGGTGCCATAAGATTAAAACGTTTTAACTGTGCAACAGGGCGATCTAAACAACAGACCTGGACAACATGCAACTGGGGGCTGCGAGTGGAGGCCAACCGAAAATTAGGAATAATTTAAATTTTAATCCTAAACCATAATATATGCAATTTGTCATTGCAGTGTACTGGATTAAGAAGTCATAACAATAGTTGATGTACGCAGCAGACAGTACACCAGAGGCGTATTCTTTAGCTGTGCTAGGCGTGCGCCGCACGCTTCAAAATATTTACACGCTCTTTAATTATGTCCTAGTCTCTTCATTGCATCAAATCTAAGTGTAGTACTATGTTACTCAAGTTGCTTTTCCCCTCATTTGGTAAATTTGATAAATCCCAAAGGCCACTCAATGTCCCCATCTCACTGTTCTGTCACATTTCTGTATAGAAGCAAGGCGTGCTACGACGCTCAACGACATTGAAAACAATAGAATCAAGATATAGATTCGAAATCAAGAACAGCAGAAAACACTCATTTTTACCCTTCCCACCGTATTTTGGGCCAGGGTATTTCTTGAAATTTGGGCTAGTTCACTTGCCTCTACTCA
>JAAAKL020011264.1:0-13776 GCA_010016065.2 Carybdea cf. marsupialis auct. non (Linnaeus, 1758) | reverse complement strand
TACTTTTTGTGGATTGCGTCTCTGATTTTAAGCGATTCGAAGAATCAGCGCTTGCGAACGAGAATTATATTCAACAGATATATAGCAGGACTAGGACTCAAAGTCGGAACTCCATATCCCTTCCACCATACGCCAAGCGCACACAAAACCCGACCGCGTTGAAGCTAAAACGTATAACAAGGTATAGTATTACAATAAGCGCCAAAATCTTTAACACATTAAATAGCAAAAAGGATAGAAAGTTTTACCTTTCTTAAGACCGTTCGCACCAAAAAGGCCGACTCAACAAGTGCACTAAATAGTAATATCGTTAAGACAACAATCCGGGAAGTGAATTACGAATTCCCACCAACCTAGTCTTTGTTCGTTTCGCAATTAGCTTCATCAATACTTCTTCCATATTTAAGTACTCAGGCAGACACACTAGCAATCATGAAATACATAGTAATTCAATAAACATGAATGGATATGGTGCTGTCAGGGATCGAACCTAGGACCTCCTCGCACCGAGAACGTCGACACAACCACTGCAATAAATGGTGCAATTGTATAGTCGATAATATATGTATATACATATGTATAATTATTAATGAATAAGATTGGCAAAAGAATGGAATGGGGGTTCCTCAAGACGGCGCTGTTTCATTAGAGTAAGGTTGGCCCGACATACAGGTTTCGTAATGGGGTTTCTCAAGACGAGGCTGAGATAACACTGGGGGACTAAAACAAATAGTACTTGTGTTTTTGCAGGGCCGTTCCAATTAGATGAATAGACAGGCATCAAAACTTAAGAATTTTGACAATTACCTTTTGTTTAGTATAAAAGTCTTTTCACATTTTAGGGCATAGTTAGTAAGTTATGGAATTTTACCCGTTTTTAAATGTTACATTTTTTAAATTCTAATTTGTGAATAAATAACAAGCAGATAAATAATTGTCCGCTGCCGGTTAAAGGAATGTTTATTCCGAGTGTTCGCAAGAGCGAAGTCAATCTTGTTTGTTTTTGTATAGTTTTTAGATTGTTGGCTTGTATGTGTGTTTTTAGTAATTAATCTATGTATGTACATGTATAAATACATATATATGTGTGTGTGTTAATTGATTTTATGTCGATTTAACTATCAATAATAAAGAAAAGTTTGTAACGACGTTAGAGCATAATTGCATGTCTCCAAATCTGTGTCTCTGTCTCGGTCTGGCGAATGACTGTATTTTTTCTTTTCCTACGTGTTCCACGAGGGATAGACCGTCGTGGGCATTTGCTCCGCTGTATTACGGCTTTGAAGAAGACTCCGTTTAATATTTCATGAATACTACATGTAGTTTAGTGAAAAGTGGCCAACCCTGCAAGAGCTGTAGCCCAAAATTTTCCCTCAGAAATGTAGGTCCCAAGATTCTCATTTCCTATTATGTGATTTACAGATTTATTCCTGAGTTCGACCGTTGCAAAGAAGAGGTGCATTTTACCACTTAACCAAAAAGACCTGTCGCTTGTGTTTTTCTACGACCACTTTATTCACAAGTTTTTGTTGCGTGGCACGGGTTTAATAATCGATTAAAAGGATATTTTTTTAACTTTGATTTTTAGTACTCGACTCATGAATTTGACAAGAAGCAAATTTAATATCTAGTTTTGTCCGACAGTTAGGGGCTTCCTTAGTTATTTGACGATTTTTAGGCCTTTATGATCCGATGCTCTGAAACGTAACACATAGCACTTGTTTTTATTTTGGTCTTCCGAAACGTTCAGGTTTGCCTACCTACTACTGCTGCATATTTTTCAAAGGGAACTTTCACAATTGACGTCAACTTCACATTGGGGAAGTTGGATTCTCAAGAGTTAACATAAGCTACGACATCATTTGATGATAGGGGCAGGCAATAAAAAAGTTTGACTCCGAACTTCTAAGATTTTTTCTCGTTTTCCTTTGGTAAGTAATTTAATGCGCAGAAGAGAACTACATGCAGCGGGGGTAAAAGTTTTCAGAAGGCTAATTGGGTAATGATATTCCTCAGTGTATACCTTGTAACAAAGAAAAGGAAGTGAGTGCATTTTAGAATTTAGGAAAAAAAATTACACTCGACAGGAACGGGCGTTCGTTCGGTATTAGTGGTACGCATTTCATTATGTGTACCTGCTCCATAGTATCTGTTCAATTAGGAGAGATACTAAAAAGGGAAGTGAAACTACACAATCGCAGCTTGCTGCTCTACCAACTGCTGCTCTACCAACCTGCTATGGCGAGCCGGCGATAACATTTTTCATTTTTCTCTACTCGTCACATTAGCTCCCAGTTCTCCAGCGTGGACATACGCTATTCTGGAGACAAGACTCTTTGCGTCGAGTGACTTGACCATGGAAGGACTGCCATGCGGCCCATCACTCTTTCCAAAGTAAATTTAAAGTTGCACAGTGTCGTCTAGATAAGAGAAGTTGAAAGTATAAGTCGGAAGATGTGCTAGAGAAATGGAAAAAAATGTCACCAACGGGATGGGTATAGAAGCCTGATATTTTCAAATCCTCTCTTCTCGATAACATTTGTCGAGTGTATCACGCGGCAAGCAAGGCCGCTGTGAATATATTAGTTTTTTTCTGGTTGAGACCTAGTGATTTCCATTTCACATTGTCATCAGTAAATTACGTTGTAATAAACCGTAAAAACCTCTACCTGGTTTGCATTACTTGACGGCTCTTTATCTGTTTTAGTTTTACCTACACATATGTATATGTATGTATATATATAAGTACTCATCAGACACACAAGCAGTCATAAACTACATAGTACAGAACTCAATAAACATGAGGCGCTTACGGCACTGGCGTTGTGTGTGTGTGTGTGTGTGTGTGTGTGTGTGTATGCGTGTGTGTGTGTGTGTGTGTGCGTGTGTGTGTGTAGAGATAAATAGATCAACTTTAATATCCATGTGATTAAGACAGATTAGTGCGCTCTGATGATCGATGTTAAACTGGTCGTTAAGTATGAAAGAGATGAAAATATCTACGGTTGCATTTTAGTTTTAACGGAAGACACGACTGAAAGGATTAGTATTGTTGCAGCTCTCTCGTGAGGTTGAGCAATGTATTGCTAAATAGCGATATAGTAGATTCGTAAAAGGTAGAGAAGAAGTCACATAGCCTATCCAACAGTTACTATAACATGAGCAACTGAACACTGACGCTTTTTCTGTCAGCATAATGCCAAACGTGCATTGTTTTATAGAAATATACATGCTTTTCCTTAAGTATGGCTTGCACCATGACCGGTAAACAATATTAAGAATTGCTCTTTTGAATTGTGAGGAAGAAACTAAAATATAAAGCGAAAATCTGAGTAAAGAGCTCCAAGGATGCTGTTTTAACGTGAATGTTTGAGGTAATTGTGCGGCAGGAAAGAGGGGACATCACTGCAGTCCTTCGGGTAGCAGAAGTTCAAGATACACACAAGTTGCCGATGCATAAGAACTTTTAAACAAAATAGGACTGCTACGATTTGTTGGAGCATAGGTTCTAGCCAGTGCTTATTATGTTGAGAATCGCAAGCTTGGTTCAACTGGCTCTGTTTGGTTACTACGATCACTGGAGGAATCTTTTCATTAGTTTATCAATGGACAAAACTGTTGCATTGTTGTAAATTCAAACCGTGTACATTTCCTTGTCAAGCTGAAGTAATCTCAAGTAGTTTTTGTTAAGATTTAGATGCCTAAGTATGTAAAATATTCTGTGTGGATTTGAGTAAAATTGTCTATATATTATTCGAGAGCTGTTTGTTACGCTGAGGAGGAACTTGAGGGATTAGATCCCAAGGGACAGGTAAGGCGGAGTAGAAGACTTCGGATGAATCGGTAGATTTATAAGTTTAATCTACTTCTCTTGCAATAGTCACCAATGGTAGCAGTTATTACTATTTTCGTTGACTTTGACTAATGATTCAACTAATATGAAAAGAAGAAAACTCTTAAAAACGAGATGAAGGAATGAACACGTTGATTTCTTGTCGGTTCTCGTGTTGCATCGTACGCATGGTCATCATACAATATCAAAGTCGATGCAAGGAAAATTGTTTAAGTTTAAAGTGGATACATAACGCTACAGAGCTCTCCCCCTAGAGAATAAATAAAATGTGAACGGTAAAATATAAAGATAAAAACTTAACAAACAAGAGGTAGGGACCTATACATAGATTATTTATCTGTGGACCAATGAGTATGTCGCCTAGATATCAACGTTCGGAAGTTGTCATTAGCATCAGTTAGATCGGCGTCGGAGGATTTGAGGAACTAGAGGTCGAGAAGAACCAGTGGAAATGTCGCATAAAACAATTTTTTGCTACCAGGCTATTTGACTGACTCTAATACCAATGAAGAGTTAGCGACTAATTGTTGAAGATCAGGATCATCTTGTTGATGTGAAGTCATGAGTCTAACATCAATATCTGGTGTCGTAGTTGTTAAAGCATTGATCTCGGTCCATGATACGGCATCTGCAAATACATTTTCTTGTCCATGTATATAGAGAATAAGGTAGTAGTTGTGGTGGAGATAAAATTTAAAGATACGTGTAGTGGCAGGACCTTCACAGTTGATTTCCATAGACATCATCGTAGCCTGAAATTTTCGAGTATTTTCATCGCCTAGTTCTTCTGCAAGAATTTCGTGTCATTAGAGGATTGTTATTAAGAGACCGAAAAGATTTGGATGGCTATACTTTCATTTTATGATAGCCAGTTCATGGCCGCCCCTACATTCCTGCTAAAGTTTTTTACCTATGGATAAATAATATTAACTTAAACAATGTTGCACCCACCCCACCTCAGGAGACAACACACAGTTTGAGAATCTTTGCAACTGCTCTGCATAGTAGCCTATATCGTATGAAACACGTTACTTACTAGATGACATGAAGTATTGCGGTTAAGGTTCTGTGATTGATGTGAAATAGCAGCCAAGTCCTTAACTATGCACCTTCGCCTTCATGCCGTCTGTTGTTTGGATGTATGTCACCTTTACGCATTCTGTCTTCCTACTACTGAGTGCCCTTTGTCACAGAATGCATAATCTGACAGAAAACAAGAGCCTGATCTGCTACTTGTTCTCGCTTTGCCACATTTGTCAGAGTAATCAGAAATGTTCCATTTAGAAACTTTGATAAATTTTCCAACGACTTCGTCCAGATTTTTGAGTGAGATACACTTGACGATTTCACCTCGTCCAAGTTAGCCTCGAGGCTCGGATTTATTTTCCTATTTTCGCGCAATATCCAGTTTACAGACCACGTGATTTGTACCCGGGACGCTAGTTAGTAATGAAAGGACCAAAGTTGACAAGGAATGATAAGAGTGCGTGGGGTATCATAATGGAGTTGTTAACACTCTGTAGGGGCCTGGTAGTGAAAACAAAATCTTAAACAGGCGATGCTGCAGAAGAGAAAACTCAAGCTGTGTTTCCATGCGTCCGTCAATCTTTATCTATGATCGGGGTCATTGATAAAGTACGTACGCTATGTCGAGGAGAGGGGGTACTTCAAAGGTGTATAAAATCGAAAGTGAAGGACCAAAACGTACGTATGCTTTGAAAATAACTGCTAACAGAATTATTGATTTCTACTCTCATATTCGCCTGACTGTTTATTGTTTACGATATGTAAATGTAACATATAGAACTGAGTATATACGTTTATCCTTCTCTTAATGGCGTATTAAACCCTCATTTCCTTCAGCAATTTGTAGTTTTTTGCTTACAATCGTCATCATTTTACAACGCAGCGTTTCATATAGGTGGGGAGGCGAAAGTGAACGTAAAGCGTACTATGGGAAGGGCTGATCTTAACAAAATGTACGAAGGCGTACTAGTGGGGGATCCAAATCGAATGCCACGTTTTATCTTAATTTCAAAACACCCGATCACCTGGAGAGAAAAGTTTCTCTATCCCCTTCCCGTGCCCTCCCCATTGTCCAAGGTGAGCCAGCTTCGGCCCTGTTCCACCATTGATAGTCTCCTTTGCAGCCGAAACTGATGCTGGGAACGTAGAGTGTACTGTATTTTCTCTCTCTTGAATCAATGCGATGGTTATATTAAATTGGATTGAAATTCTCTGGACTGTTGTCGAAAATCATCGTATTGTCCAAAATATGAGAAGTCGTTTCCTAAGTAGGATGTGCGTGACAAGGTCAAGAGGAGGATTAAAACCTGCATTGAATAGGGTTACTGATATTACTAGTAGACACAATCCTACTGTTTTCTTGTAATTTGCCATAAATAATGCCAGCTATTGGTAGCTTGGGACCGACATCAGTGCCAAGTGGTTCTTTGGACGGAATTAGATGTGCGAGTATTCAAAGAAGTAGGAGCTGGAGTCCAGTTCAGTATCTCCATTTTTGAGGAGAGAATTTCGAGTGATAAGTTTGCAAAGATGCTAGAAGAAATAGAAAAATATGTCACCAACGGGATTTGAGCCCATGACCCGAGCATTAACGGGGGAGGGACCGTGGTATAAGGAATAAAAAAGAATGCAAGGGATATGTTATCAGCGGCCTTCATCTTCCTCAGTTGGTCGAGTGTACACAGTGAACATGTTTGGCAGGGGCTAAAATCGCATCTGTGACATAATTGTCTATTTCTCCAGTATCTCTTCAAATTTATTATTTCAAATGCTCTCATCTGGAAAACATTTTCCATCTTTTTTTAATGGGCTTTGGATAGAAAAATGGGGAAGATGGTATTCCTTCAAGTCAAGTCACATGGTGCAGAGAGGCTGGTCTCCAAATTTGAGTAGGTGTCGATGTAAACTGGTGGAGTATTGGAAACTAATGTGGTTACTAAAGAAATAGAAGTTGTTAGTAGTGGATGTTACGTAACTCCGTAACTAAGGCGTACGCCGTGAATGCGTTGGTCACCGGTTCGAATCCCGTTGTTGGCACACATTTCCCCTTTCATTTAAAAAAAAAGAAGTTTAGATTTCTTATCCCAAGGGATACAAATATCCAATAGGAGTAGGGGATACAAATGATGGCTCTTCCACTTATTGGAGGGAACCTCTGCAAAACCTTGGTCTGTAAAGGTGTTTACTGATTAAGGCTGCTTTAAAAGTTACTTTGCATTACCTTGTACCTAGTATACTCGTACTTCTCTCCATACTAGGGACTACACAGTAGACATGGCGAAGGGGGGCTTTCAAAAGGTGAATAGAATTCTAGTAAACGGGAGATGAAGTCCAGAAACAAAATAGAGAACTTAAAAATGTCATGTGCATCAAATTTTAATGTATGTGTGAGGGACGTGGACAAATTCAGCACAAATGCAAAGGAGAAAGAGGCTGTTGACGTATGGTCTCTGGGAGGAACGCTGAAAATAAGCAGGACAGAAAGAGTTACGAAAGAAGACATGTTTGAAAGAAGGGAGGGCATAATATGAAGTCAAACATGTCGGACATTGGGGACATGTCGTAACAAAGGTTGGGAAGCAAAATGTTGACGGGAAAAATTGAAGAGAGAAGCAGCTTAGGAAGACAATGAATGATACATGTAGCAATCACTAGCAAATTTTTTAAAAACCAGAGCAGAGGAAATAACACGTATTGCCTGACACGGAAGTTTGTGGAAAGCCATGTTGGCCAGCAGCTAATGTGGATAAGGCACTTTAAATGATTGAGTGTGGCACTAAAAGACTGAAGAAATCTAAATTTGGTCCGTCAAGCAATAAAGGTTGCTTACTGCGTGCTAGATGTATTTACATTCAGCTTTTATTTTCTTTCGAGATAAGATCATGCATTCATAGAAGCCTATGCTAGTGATTCTATGAGTCTATGTAGATCACCAGCAGGTAATCGACGAAAAGGGTTCTAGATTTAAATAAATTGCCTGCCCAGTATCTACTTGTATTAACAGGCATCGACTCAAAAATCTGAATGAGAGCACAATAGTACCATGGGCACGTAACAAGGTTATCCTGGAGGAGGACTGAGTGCAAACCTCAGCACTATTTTCAAATATTTATATTGGGGGGCTCAGACGGGCTCGTAAAACCTTTCTATCGCTATGATGCAAGTTCAGCGATGGGAGGCCTATGCATACCAATATTATTACAATTATATGGCGTTCGATATATCACAACCCTCCAGCAATTCTTTCACATTTGAATGTCTTTTCACAGATAATGGAAAAGTGAGTAGTAAATCATCGTTTCGTACATTTTCAAGTACATGGCTCCTAAGCCGTGGAGACCTGTCAGATTTATCGGGGCATTGCCCCCTTTACATGAAATCCGACCGAGTATTTGTTTCGAAGTCAGTGTTCGATTGTAACTCGACTGTGTATTCAACTACAAGCGTATTAGTCCCCCCAGAACTGGGCCCTCCTTGCAATATGCTGCCAGTAACGGGCCTGCTTGATCTTTTAATACTCCTCTGAAATTTTTTGCAAGTGGATTTGGCGATTTTAGTAATGTTATACTGGAAAAAGGGCAAATATCAGAAAGAACTGCCTTTGTTGCTAATTGACTCTACTGCGAGGACGGGCCCCATGATTTGGCGCAAAAAGCTCTGCAGACATGAATCGTTGGCTAAGAGCCACCCTCCCTATTCTTCCCCTACTTCCGGTTTGTTATACCTAAGATCTTGGAAGGTTCTCCCTTCCATTATCTTTAGCAATGTCTTGTAATACATCCTAATAAGTGGAGAGGCATCCATTATGTCCAGTATGCAGCTAAATCTGCGAGAAATCGTTCGATGCCGTTCATCGAGTCTGACCGCCACTGGTTTCCACTCAAACCCCGCATTTCAAACGCTTATCTTTTCTTTTACTGGTTGGGACGCTGCTATCAATGAGGTTCACCAGATCTATCCATACACGAATATTTAGACTCTCTATCTGGGTAGTGCAGTAGCTCGGGAGGCTAATTCTAGTATAAGATACGGATTGGTTTACAGAGTCGCAACCGCCAGGGGGGCATCTTCCCCCACTTCTGTTACAGTTTTGTCAAATATGTGTCAAATTGATAGATTTTGTCACATTTAACATGCTTTGACAAACACTTAAAATGTCTGCTTAAGCGTTTCGCGCACAGGGAAGTGGCCTTGGGTTAGCACAGAAGCTTTGAAAGTCAAAAAAGTCTCTTTCGCAAATAACAGATCCCCAGCCTGCCTGGTCATACATCAAACGAAAACGCATTTACGAGTTTGAAGGGGTTTTTGACTCATGCATCAGATTACAGAATCAATATGAAATTTCTTCTCATTGACAATAATCAATAAATAGTCTATAACGTCGACTAGTTTACGATCCCTAATTCCCCAACTCCTGCTATGGCTGACGACTCAGACGCATTTGCAAAACCACCAGCAAAAATGTTCGAGATACCTAAACGACGACTTGACGAATCGATCCGTACGTCATCTTTTCAAATACGTCATCTCTTCGGCCTCCTCCACTATTGACGTCAGTACAATCAAAATATCAAAAACAAGCAGCTTGTTCTCTAACAATTCCTGCCATGTCATGACCTGGAGGACGAAAGTATGTTGTCAACGTCAATACAAATAAAAGGAGATGCATATCAAGGCACACAATCCTACGCAAAGTCCGTTAACCTCAACAATCAATAGTCTGTGTGTCCTCTTATTTAATTTCTTCCGCCTCGTTCCTGGTCGACAACTATGTTTGTTCAACGTAAGCATGTCAGTTCTCAAATGGGAAACTAAACAGAGATCAACTTTTGCTGACATCATGTCCTTAACGATCTCTTTGCCAAAGACTATTACCGGTATTATGTTTGGAACTTGACACGCTTTGGTTATGAACATGTTTCGGCAACAGTTAGTACTTTTAGGAGAGATCTTTGGAGGGCCAAATCCCCAAGGTCTCGAGTCTTACCCTGGAGGATGCACGTTAAGTTTAAGCGCAAACATTTTTATCGGGAATCGTTCCGATAGGCTTTTAGTCCAGCTTCAAGAAACTTTTTCCTCGTTGGTCTTCAAAGGCACTTACAACAGCACTTACGACAGTTTCATACCATATTCACTGTTTACACTCCAAAACACATCCATATGAGCTCAAGTACGTTATTCAAATTCGTAAGGTCACGATTCTATCACATAGCCTCTTAGGAAAATTGGGACAGATTAAAGTTTGGGTACTTTAAGATATAGGATCACGCCGGGAGGCCAATGGGCTACAGCCCTATACTTTGACAAATCTCTGAATATTTCTGCTTCTTCTTAGGTATGAAACCTCCCCCGCACACCAAGAATGTGTGAAGACGACCTGAATCCTCTATAGCACATCTACATGACCGTTTCGGTAGTTAGATAAAAAATACGTTACAATTGTTTCTTTACTGCTCAACTGACGCAGGAAAAGTGCTGGATCATTGCTGGATCATCGCTAGGTCATCGCTTCCCTCCCACATTGTAGCACGCTTTACTAAATTCTGTTCAATTCAAAGTTTCAAAGGAGTATAAACAACGTCTATTGTAATATTGCATCTTTCATCGTTATAAAGCCATATTATGATAGACAATAAAAGTTACACAACACCTCAAAGACATTCCAGTTCAAGCAAGAACAAATCCTACATTTCCTTTATTAGGCAATTACGTAGGTAGCTTGACAACAACGCCAGCAGCATGTGGACTAGTGTTTGTGGGGTGGCATGAGAGTGCAGAAAAAAAGTATTGTCCGTTCATATATGCCAGAAATGAAAAACTACTAAATACAACACCTTGATAAATAAGTGAGATTGAGGATATCCTTGTGCAAGACATGAGCTCTATTGTATTCCACCGTAATAGGCAATAAATTGAGGACGTGGTTACATAACCGCACATATACTCACGGTATGCGACTGCCGTGTGCTAACTCTTCTTGGACGGGTGGAACAACATAAAATTACTAAAACCAGGTTGAGCTCCGCGGTTAAGAACAGCGTTGCATTTGAACACTCGTATAACGTCTGATCTGATTTTTAATTATTTTATATTTAGCACGGCATCATACACCCGTACCATAACTCTTCAAAAATGTTTCAATTTATTTACCAGAAACCCTTTTATTTTCTTTCTTAGGTCCTACTCTTCGGATAAATGTTCTTATGGCTTTTATAAGATGTACTTTTTTTGGTACTAAAATGTTTTCGATATTTCGTGCAGTTTTACTGTTTTATACCACCAACAAACTATTATAAGATCGTACTAGACGTTTTGTGTTTAAAATATGTACCTCATCTCTTTGATTTACTTTCCTCCTACTAGCAACAGAACCTCCTTTAAAAACTAGTTTTCGCTAATGAGAAGTAATATCATATGCCTCGCATAGAACGGGCGTTACATAAAAAAGGGATTAATTTTTATTTTTTTTTTTTTTCTTTGGGTATCAAATACACCTTCTTTCATATTCCTTGGGAAAGCAATCGTCATTGAAAAAAGGCATTTACAAATTTGAGCCGGCCCTTGGCAAATTTTTTGACGCACTATAATTCCGTAACAAGAAAAAAAAAGTTCTTGCATGCCCAAATGCAGTCGTTTCTACTTTTTGATGAACCACGGTTAGCGGTTGTATGGAGTGCATTATAGCCGGTTTTCCCCACTGCAGACCTCCAGGTTCGTCAGCAATAAAACAAAATTGCCTGGAGGGTCATACTATTGTTTTTGCCGTTCGAGACGTTGAAAATGATAGGCCTATCGAGAGTCGGAACTAAGTGGGTGCAGCTTTCAGCCACCCCTAGTACCTTCTCATTCTACGTCGAATCGGTTTGTAACAATCGTGAATTTTAGATATTTAAGGAAAAGGCGCAGGTGCACGATAACAAGAAAAAGGCGACCCTCTATGGCGCTTGCGCTATTCAGGTCTTGGAGAAACAATGCAGAGAAGGCCACTTGTGTAGTGTGTTAGCTCTGATTGAGAAACACCCAACCGGTTCCTTATCTAATCTGACTGGACCTGGATCTCCTGCCAACATTTACGTTGAAACTGAAATGAGATCGCTTCAGGGAGGCAGTAAATCCACCTGGCAATTTGATTGAATATAGATGAATTTTTTCTTTTGAAAAACGCTTAGCATTCCCCTACGAAAAACAAAGAAAATGGCTCTTCCATTGGGCATCGTGTAATCATCGTGTTTACAAGGGAGCTGGAGAGGGCAGCAGGGGATGACATGAACAACTACAATTTAGGAGCATAATTACGCAATTTGGGTGATATAACTACCGGCAGTGGAGCATCACCTATGAAATATCGAAATGCCCTTTGCTGAAGATTTAACAGACGTATAAGTGATTGCCCCAGGAGGCCGTTTCCCAAGTCCTCTATATCTCACAGGACCCCAAAATTGTATCTAGTTCATTCTCTGACCCAGAACCATCTCCTTCAAAATTTACTAGATATCTCCCCTTATTTCTCATTTTCTATAATTGCAAGTGTAACTCTAAACCAGGTTGAGGTCATTTTGCGGTTGAAACCTAAATATGGGATTCTGTCAACAATTTTGGCTATAAAGACAATGAGCTGACTCGGGAAAGCCTTGTAGCCCGAAGTTCTTGCTTTCATTGCTGTAATATGGTACATCGTGAGGTACAATTTCACATCACACTTAGGTACTCGCCCTTCCAATAAAGTGGTTTTAATAGGTCTAAAGCCCCGCTCCCGAAATATATCTGAAACGGTAACGGTAGGGTTCGGCTTCTTCCCCGCTGGAGCGTATCGATGTGATAATCCAGGGGCGCATCGCCACCAATACTTTTTCAGATATTTTTCATCCCTTTCCACTGAGGATAAAAAGATACAGTTAGGGAAAAATTAACGAGAGTACTTCTTATGATCCAATCTGGAGTCGGATGCTGTTCCATTTAAAAAAATACATTCCTTCCACACGCACAACTATCGCTATTGTTGTCAACCTTAAACCTGCAGTGTTTACAATGATAAACGATAGGAGCATCTTACGAATGGGAAGGTTCTATTTGGGCTGATACTCGGCCTATAGCTAGGGGAAGAAGGCAACGCCCCAAGGGCCAGGTTTGTAGGGGCATTGTCCCCTCGAAGAAAAATCCGAGCGAGTCCCTGTTTCAGAGTCAGTGTTGGAGTGTTACTTGACTTCTCTTAATTGATTTATATCGACTCTTTGTTCGATTATAGCTGGATTTGTCTATCAGTTGGCTCTTGTGCCATAGAAGTTACTACAAAATACAGAAAAAGTCCCCCCCCCCCCCCGCCTGCAACATGCTGTCAGCTACGGGCTAGGTAAACAACGTAGTAAATACTTGGTAACATAAAGCATGTTTTACATCTAACACCATATTTATCTAATGCACATAACCAAAGTGGCCATGCACAACAAAGAATTTAATACTCTTGTATGTAGCTCTCTTGTATGTAGATGGCTTTAAAATGCAAAGAAATTAAGTTAACTCGGGGATTCCAAACCATGATAGCCATTTCTGTGACTGACTGACACCACCGCTGATGATAAAAGGAAACGAGTTCTGGTAACTTGCATACCAGAACCGTTTAATTGCGAAAAAAACGTTTCTCACATTCAGATTTTCTTTGATTTCAGGTTGAGAAAAACCGAGAGTCTTGAACATGTATCCGATACCAGTTCTGAACTTGCTTGCCCTGTGCTCTCATTGGAAGCCTCGACATGTCATATTTGTCGAGAATCTTCAGCAGACCCTTTGAACCAAGCCTACTCGCCCCCCCCCATGGCAGGAAATCACACAAAACACACTATCAGCAGATCGGCTCAGGCGAAATGCAGACTGCAAATATTGGTGTATTGGTTGAAATT
>JAAAKL020011263.1:0-13776 GCA_010016065.2 Carybdea cf. marsupialis auct. non (Linnaeus, 1758) | reverse complement strand
CCCCAATTTTGTTCAATCCATGAGTTGGAGATTTTTGCTTATTAAAACCTGACGTGCAGGTCAATTATCTTCTCTTTTCTCAATGTACTCCCATCACAAATTATTTAGTCTCATTACAAACCCTATTGCACATCTTTCCAATGAAAAGAACAGCTTGGTACATTTGAGATTTTAGTGACTGAATTACAGGTTGGTGATAGAGAATATTATTTCAAGTAACTTTGAATTGGCATAACAATCTTTCAGAGACCATTGATAAGTATCTGCTCCTACTGCCTTCAGTTCATTTTCTTCTAAATTGAAGGGTGTACATCTCTTCATCTCTATCTTTTGATCAAAACAACACACTCCACTTCCATGAAATGACATTCAATTTTAGATCATTGGAACTGTGTATGACATGTTGTTGACATGTATGATTTTGAGTAAATACTAACCATAAAACCTTTTTGATTTTCAATCATTAGTTATCATTAGTTATTGCTCATGAAACTGAGTAGGTAACAGACTGTTTTCTGTGGTTCCACAGAAGGTAACATCTAGGGAAAAAGAAATGATATCCATATCGGTTGTCATTATCCCCTCTAATGAATGCAAATCTCTGTACGCCACTACAAGGACCCTGTCATGGGCATAGCTGAACTTCTTGGAAACTGTCTCCAGTATATCTCTGGTACATTTTGAACAAAGCCTGGGCAATCAAGAAGGTTTGGGGCACTCCATTTCTTAACTTCTAAATTTGGACTGTTTATGTTGTGCAAAAATCCAGAGCATTTTCTGATCATGAATGATTCTGGCCAGCTTATAGATTAGGTCCTCATGCAAAGCAAAGTCACATGTAGCCAAGAATTTAACAAAGAAAGAGCCTGTTTTGAGCTTCTCCATGTAGCCAGACTGCATAAAAAAATCAGTACCAGCACCTTTTCTGATCTTCCTCGAGTCATTTGAGATCTAGCCTGTTTAAGGAATATTTTGTTCCAAGAATGGTGACAAATGAGTTAGGATTATCAGCTCAGTAAAGATATAGGCCTATAACTATAAGGGTCACCAGTTGGCTTGTCTAGATTCAGAAAGCTAGTACCTTCCCTTGATTCTATAGGTTACAGTGTTGGTCCTTGTTGATTATGTCAGTAAAGATGTCAGCCAGCCACCCCATGCACCTTTTAATGCAGCAACCTATCTTGCCTGTGGTCAATGCAAATTTAGTCCTTGTTTGCTTTGCAGTGATGATTAGCATCAGTGAAGCCAATAATGGCCTTGAAGTAGGAAAGTGGCCCTGTGGAGTTTGCAGGAAAGGAGTTGGTAGTAACTCAATTTTTTGCAAGACTTGTAAGCATACGAGTACAAAGAAAATGCAGTAGTATTGTGGAAAGGTTGAGGCCTTATACTCACTTTGTATGTAAACAATGGAAAGGTGAGGGACAACAGAGGAAAGTGGTAGGTTGAATAAAGCCTGTATACATAGTGTTGAATGTTTTATGGAGGTCAGACATGGACAGTGAAGCAGGACGATCTTGACTGATTGGAAAGGATTGATATTAGAATGGTTACATGGATGTGTAACACTAGTCTAAGAGACAGAAAAAGTTCAGATGAGTTAAGAAGCAGATTAGGTATTCATAGCATCAATGATGCTTTTCAGGTCAGGGGGATGAATTGGTTGGATCATCTGGAGAGAATGGAGAGGATAATGGGGTAAGAAAGTGTAGAGACTTGGTAGTCCCTGGAGCAAGGCCCAGAGGTAGACAGGGAAAGACATGGCAATGGAGGTAATAAGGACTGACGAAAATGACTTTAGATCGATCTAACACAATCTAGACCATATTGGATGAGAGCCATTAATATATCCCATCCAACCCATACCAGCATGGTAAACAGACGTTAAACTGAGAATGATAATGATTGCTTGCTTGTACCATCCAATATCTTAAGGAGTCTCCAGGTGTATCTGCTAGACTTTTTAAAGTCCAGGGTTTCAACAGTTTCCATCAATCTGTTGCGCCTCCCTTCATACTGAGAAGCAAGCAGTTGATCTGCAGCATCTGCTCTGCTGGTCTCTTCATACTGTTGTAATAGGCTTTCACTCTTCTCAGACTATCATAGTATATACATTGTCCAGTAGCCATGAGGGATGTGTTTCTTATCATATCAATTTGGAGGGACATCTGGGCCCAAGTGTGTTTGACGAAATGCTCCAGTAATTTGAGTACAGAATGTTTGGTCACTCCAGGGGATCTCCTTTATCTTTGTAGTAGAGAGGCACATTTCTACTCCAGCATGTTAGCAATCTTTCCTGGGCTACTTGGTCATGTCCAACATTTAAAAAGAACACTTCAATACCAAACAAAGCCTTCTCTGTGAAAATACAGTTTCTTCATAGTGGTCCATACCCAATACTGGAACATCAGTAAGTAGTACCTTAACATGTTAGAGCTTTAATAACATTATATAGTTAAAACTAACATTATCATAAGTACAAATATGTCACAAATTTTATGGCTCAATGTCATTACTGGTGATCTTCATTGTACAGTGATCAGATCCAGCGTTACAAATTGTTAAACCATGGCTTAAGCAGCACTCATCTCAATAAGACAAACTCTAGCCCCTGTGGTACCATCTCAAAACTTTAAGGTCTCACTCAAGGCTTGCAGTAGCTATACTTTGCAAAGAAGGAGGCCATGATGTATATTATGACCAGACTCAAACTCATTCATTAGATCCATGTTGGAATGCCACATCCAGATGCAGTTTTAAGTCATACCCAGGCCAGAAATTGTATATGTAGATGCAACTACAGATGTTGGTCAACTTACTTGAGATCAAAGTCATCTGGATTATACCCCTGTTTTTTACAGCACTCTTCCAGGAGCTGACAAGAAAAAAAATACATTCATTTGAGAAAGATCCCAGAATTTTGTCAAATTCGACAATGATTCAGAGGTTGTATTTGACAACTAGTTTTAATTATCAAATAAAGCCTCCTCATAATGATATGTTAATCATTCATGTAAACAAGTATGGTACTTAGAACATCCTGCTTATTCCTAGCTGACTATCAATGTACTAAGTAATATTAAAGACACATTATATTATGATCTACTTTGCTCACAATCAATTTTAAATCCAGCAATGTTTACAAAATCATATGTAGGTTAAAATGCACCAGAAATAAAGGCCTGATAAAAAGGCCCTGGCAAAAGGGCTTTGAAAAGTCAACCATGGTGGGGGGAGGCACTAAGTTCAAGAGATGATTAAAAAATTGCCAGCGTGGGTTTTTATAATATAGTAATCAAGGGATCCTGTTTCTCATCGGTTTGGGATTGGGGGCTGTTGCATTTATATAGGTATATCAATACTTTTACTACTAAAGATATACCGGTAGGTCCTAGCCTTTGCTAAATAGTTGTATACATGTACGTATATTATGAGACTATCACCAGACACTCCTGTACATCAAGCACCCTAAGAAGCACTTACCCCAGCCAGAAGACCTCCCGGGAAACCACATCACACTTGGATATCCACAATAAACAGAGACCTCTAGGAGATCGACCCACAATTAACAATGGGTTCAGAAAATCTGACAGAGGCAACGGCTGACAGGAAAAAGTGGAATGCTCTAATAGCCTGATGAATGCACAGTGCTTACCAAAGACGGAAAAGTGTAAACGAAGAATAATAATATTAATATCAATATCAATACAAATTATAATATTATATTAAGCACATTATGGAGTTATTGCAATAAATGATAAATTCAAAGCATGGTACACCAATAAAAAAGTTACATTGCAGCGTAAATAAGGAACACTTTGTAAAACCAGTAAGAGAATCCCATCGATATTTCTGTTACCGGTATTATACGGTAATCGAATTACCAGAGGGTACCTTAAGTATATTAGAGGACCCGCGGGGTCTCGCGCATGCCTGAGTTATTGCATGCAAGTTCAAAATGGTTTATATTCCCTCTTGAAGATAAAATATAGATCAAGTAACTTACTTGAAACACAGTAGAAGCCATCGTTGCTTTTACTTTTTGCCGTCTACCATTAGGACATAAAACTTCAAACGTTCTTACTGAAGACATTTTCGCTGCAAGTTGCTTCGTCACGTTCTTCGGTCCGCTGTAAACATAAACGTGAGTTTAAAACGAGGTTTCGATAACCTCGTTACGATTTTGCTAGTGTTACAGAATTTTCCTGATGATGATGTATGATATTGCATCGAAAGCTTGATAGAATTGTTAACAGTAAATCTAAGACGAATTTTTTGACTCGAGATGTCTTTGACTATTAGAATTTTTGCCTGGGTTTTTATATTTCTAAACCGTAAAAGGTTTTCTTGCTTTGATGTGGACGGATTCGGACGATTTCCCCTACGCTAATACAATGTAGCTCCTAACATCATTTTCTGAAAAAGAGATTTCGTTGAAAGTTTAAATGCTAATGTCAAGGGAAAATTCTGCATAATAGTCGGTTTTGTAAATCTACACAAACCTTGCAAAGAATAGTTTTATGATGAACGGTATGGCAATATAAATATGGCCTTATTCTGAGGTTCCACCCCCCCCCCGCCCCCAACAATTGTGGAGGGCTTTCAAATCTGAGACAAATCTAGTGCGAGAATGAGATAGAAACGCCTACACTAGTATCATCAAATGAATCATCGGGGTACTTTATTCTAATAAAATTGTCTCCAGGATACACCCACATTAACATATCTCGTGGAAACGCTGAAGCTCCCGTTCAAATCGACGGGCGTTTCTGATCGCCTGCGACTCGTAGCCATAACACGAACCTACGGTGATAAAGGATATCCTTTCTCCACAGCTAACTACATCTGATTTCTGCAGTTAAATTCATTGCCCTTAGAAATTATTAGAACACCAAGAATAATGCAGCACATGACTGAGTACAATATCTCGTCATCTATGCTATGTTGCAATAATGCTGATTTGTAAAGATGGCAAAACGGTACGGCGGGGTCATTATGGTTAACTAATAAAGCCAAACGATTCAAATTATTACGATGGCGGACAAAAATAATGACGGCTATTTAAGGAATTGCCTCCAGACAAAACCATATCAAGCAGTGTAGGAGCACCTTGGGGGTCTGTCGTGGCCTTTTTGCAATATCTTTTGAAATTATCGGTTGCCTTTGGTTTCTCTTAGAACGAAAATCAGCTTCGAAATCAGAGTGCACGAGCCATCGTAAAACTAAAGGCGAGTTTTAAATAACCATGTAGTTACTGCCTTTTAATTCATAGATAGCTACCTTAAAAACCCACAGAAGAAGGTGGGCTGAATTAAGGTACTACCAGTAACAATAATCAACTTTACAAATACGGTAAGAAAGTGATGACATCACAAAGCAAAAGTTTGGGAAATAATACGATTTGACTTTGACTCCAGATATCTAAAGGCAACCCTGGAATAGGCTGTTTCCCAAAATACCAGACCTGTAGTGGATATAGTTTTTTAAACTAGAGGCGTTTGAATTTAAAAAATATCTGCTCAAAATTCTGTTGATATTTCTTAGATCCTTACGTTAGGAACCAGCATCAAAGAAGAAGGTTTTGTTAGAGAGATTTAAAACATTAGAAATTGGTATTTCGCTTTTGGAAAAGGGCAACACTCTCAATTTTGGCCATTGACGTTCTTACTGATAGGGCAACATGATAATTGAGTATTTTTTCCATAATTCAAACATGTTCAAAATCGTGACGTTACACTATCTCTCCACATTATCATATATGCTGAATTCAATATTTTTGTTTCTTAAAACAAAATTGAGTTTTCAAACTAAAAGTAGTTACCCTACCATACCACTGTTCTACTTCACGCAGGAAATCTCGGCAACATCAATGAAACGGCTGGAAATTCAGATTTCTTGCCGTAGATCGTCCCCGCCTTGGTTGGATAAGACTTTCTAATGTTAGGCCTCCTTCTCAATTCAGCAATAGATGTCTTAAGTGACAAATTAAACAGTAGTAAAACTCAGAAGCCAAAACTAAGACTCTTTTGTCTTCCAGTAGACTCACCATTATAAATATTCCTGAGACAATAGATGCATTTACTTGTGATTTCCTTTCTACCATGAAGACAGTTTTAAAGAGTCCAAGTTTTACTTCATGATTTTTACTTGGTACCAAATACGCATGATGAAGGAGTTAGTCATAAGCATTAACCTCGTTTTCATGTAATCTGTCAGCTTTTACTTTGTTATCATGTTATTACTTCCTTACGTCATTGTGTCTTTATAAAGTCCCCTGATTCATGAGAATTGATCACATTGCTAGTAGATTGCAATTAGCTACTCTGAAACTAGTGACTTCTCCCTCTGAATTATATCTTATTCTCAACACATGATATGCATCTCTCATTTCTCTCATTTCAAGATGGTCTTAGTCACATTATGTTTTAATAACAATAAACGGAACTTTCCTAATATATCTATAAAATGATTAGTGGCGATTACAAGGTTTGCCGAATGGCTTATCCCAACATTTTGCAGAAAGGGGCCACCATATGTGAATGGCACATTTTCAATCACCTCTGTAGCTGGCTCTAAGTATCATGTTACTGCTATTGACGACTCTGTGTACAAAACACTGTGCATCAGCTTTTATACAAATCAATAGGGATGTCCCTTCACTGGCAAAAATTTCTATCACATTCGCAAAAATTAATCCATGCGAAAAATTAGGAATCGGCCAAAAGTAATACACGCGAAAAACGTTATGTGCGATCCGAGAAAATTAATACGCGCGAAAATCTGTTCATTGGGAAAATTTATCCAGTGCATTAAAGGAATTTGAATCGAGGGCGACAAATTACACGAGAAGCACAATTAAGTCGCTGAGAACTGACAATGATAGAGAATACTTAGACCGCAGAGTTCAACATCGGTTGAAGCACAAGGGTACTCTTCACGAGAGGAAAGTTCGATATTTCCCAAAGTAAAATTGTGTGGCGGAAAGAATGATTACAACCTTGTCTGTGAAATGGCAATAGCTATGATGGACACGGCAGGGCAAAATAGGAAGTACTGGTCTGAAGCTACAGGCACAGCTTGCATATACACAATCGTCTGCTCACAAAAGAATACCTATCACGCCACATAAGAGATGGCATGGAAAGAAACTACCCTTAAAATATGCACTTGTTGCGGACTGTGTAAGGAACGTACTGAAAACGCTAGCAGAGAAAGAGAAGACCGTTTCACGACCTCTAAAAAACTATAAGAGGCAAATTTTTTTTCTCTCATAATTGTAGATCACTATTGGCTATCTTTATAACTCAAGGGCTCTTTTCCCCTTTTAACACAGACTTTTAGGAAAATTTCATTGGCAGTATACAAATGTTTGTTTTCTTTCACGACGATCTATGAACCAGATATAATGGGGCCGTCAGCCCAATCAACTGCGTAGAGACCTTAGAAAGCTACAGTTTCGAACCCTTGTCGGCTTGAATCAGTTATTCTGTTCTCTCTTACAATTTGTAGTGGTTCTGTCTGATGGATTCTAATTGGCCTTTTTCAAATATATGTATAAATTCATGTATTTTTGTTTATTTAATATTTTCTCTGTTTTCCCTAGACCCCTCCAGTACTGTAGATGCATAGCAACAAGATATATTAATGCATTACCACGGGTGCCCGATACAAGGTTAAGACAAATACTAATAAACAGTGTTAAAAAAGGAGAGAAGATTACCGTTGTCGCCTTTCTGATGAACGAGCGTAACAGTATCGGACATTAAACCTAAGTCAACTGCCGTAACTTCCTTTCCTTTTCACCTCTGCTTACTGGTATATATATACATGTGTGTGTGTGTGTGTGTGTGTGTGTATACTATAAATACATATGAATATCAGATAACAAAAAATGCTGCATAATGTGATATAAGGTTACATAAAAAGAACAAAAAAGGACATAAACTGATCACAACCTGAAGCAGTAAAGTGCATAGTTGGACCATGCCATGAAGGTTCATGGGAGCCGGTAGCCTATCTCCGCTGCCCTTAATATAACTGGCGAGAAGACCAATATCATAATAGGATCTATATGGATATTGAGTACATGACATTCGCTGTAGTATATATAGTATATATAAAGTACATGTATACATATATATATATGTGTGTATGTATATTTAGGGCCTACCACATGTCATACTAAAAATTGTCTAAAGCGTCTTCTTGAGTGGTACAACATTGATTTAAGTTTGTAGAAGTCACATTTTTTCTAATTTGGTAAGAAGTATCAGGGGTAGGACTACTGTTCTATCATGAACACAGATTACCTAAGGTGCTACGTCCGTAATTCCATCGAGAGGGATTCGTCTTAAAACCAATGGTTCAGATTGCGTCGGCCGAAGAACATGGAGAGCAGATTATGCGGAGCTGATCATTTCGTTACCAACTATCATCACGCAGGGAAAGGAAGAGGAAAAGGAAGAATAAAAAACAAGAAAGAAAAGAATGGAAAAACAAGAAAAGAAGAAGAGCAAAACTAAAACAGACCAGGTCAAATGGTGTAAATATAAGTTTACAGGGGAGGGGAGGGGGTAGTCAACGCTTGTTCTTTTATTTCCGAGGTAATCGGAAATATTCGAGATTGCACTATTCTGAACGATGCGTTTTCAACTAACATTATCAAAATCGTTGTATCGACCCAAAATGAAGACACGCCTGCTGCGATTTGGTACAGTTAGCCGGTCTTCGAAACAGCTGAGGCAGTGACAAGAAAAAGTGAGACACATTTTGCCTCGTCACTTTTAACTGATAGAAAGCGTTTCGTCTGCTTTGGATTGTATGACTCTTACAATGAACAGCTAGCAAGCAATGCGTTTGAATGACATTCTCAGCTTTTGTAATAATAATTTGGGGTTCCCGAATACATGTGCGAGATTGGTTTGTTCACATGTCGATGATACGATCATTCCATAATACCCTTAAAACCAACTTTTCAGTTTTTAAGATTTGATCTATACATTTCTCGTTGAATCTTAAGAATTCCAAATCAGAAATTCTTCACACTTGGCTAATAGAAACAAGTGATGAATGTACGTGTTCTGCTTTGTTTAATGTTGGGAGTGTATACAAGATTTGAGAACAAACGCAAAGCTTTCGTGTTAAGTTTTCAAGCGATCAGCATGGTAGACGTCAGTGTACAATTATCACTGGCATAATGAATTTAAAACGCACCCAACAGCCTGCAGGAAAGTGATTACGCCTACAGATGGACCTCGTTGTCTGGGCCATGAAATCCCAGGTTGCTGAGACGTAGCATTCTAATGCTTGATGTGTCAAATGCAACACAATTCCCAAAATGGGTCAACGTGACTACGTCTCGGACAATCACCTAGCAATCACTCACTCCAATTACTTAAGGTCAATAAGCCATTGTCTGATTTGCTTGAGCACACTTCAAATCGCTCTTACACTATCTAATTGCCTGCTATGATAACAAAAGTAAACGAAGCTCTTGTGTGCATTCAACATCCTTCAGCAGGACCGAAGGTCAATAGGTCTTTGTTTGGGTTACAACAAGGTTGCTTTAACTCACCAAAACAGTTAAATCAATGATACACTTTATGTCCACTTCTGACTTTCACACGTCAAGGAGGTTATCCACAGTTGGCAAGCTGTGATTACTATCCCCACTCTCGGGTTTCCAACTGCCAAGTTTGCCGGAGATTTCTTACTTTTCAAGAGAATCTCTACACTACATCAGGTGCTTACAGATCAGATGCAAAGGTATCGAGAAGATTTATGAAAACAATAAGTAACTTAAATATCGGCTTTTAGGAACAGTGCATCTAATCAAGTAACACTTAAGTCATTACAAGCATTTACCTTCTCTCCTGTACAAATATGAAGAGCCTCTTTCACCTTGGCAAAACTGCCTTCTCCAATGGTTTTCCCAAGTAAGTAATTTCCAATCCTTCGTCCATTAACGAAAGGCTCCAGTTCATGTTTTCCGATATTTGCAACTTCTGCTGGCAAATATTCCATCTTCGGTCGGTCCACATTCTTACACAGAATGTTTTCATGCTTCGGCAATAGATCATCGCTGTTTTTTGTCATGAGAAATAATCTCCTGGCAATGTTATATTCCTCTCGCAGAGCTGACACAGACGGCATCGGGCTTAATTTCACCATGAATCCACACGCTCAGTTTATTCAGGCAGCTTGACGTCTCTCGATCTTGGGTTTTGTATCAACACATTTGTTAAGGCGAGATCTGATTTTACTATTCTCGTTCCTTTCATAGAACAACGTCTCTGATTGACAAACATGCAAACTAGGCAATAACTTGCTCATCCATTCCGATCTACATTAAGGAAAACAGAAGAGAGGATGCCAGTTCAGTCAACCTGTACATCGCACCCTCTTTAGAAATATTTTGTTTTCAACTTGCCTCATAAAGAGAACATAATCAGCCCCCCGTCGTGCTTGCTGTTTGGCAAAAATAACCGACATCGGAATTTACAAACTCCGAACCTTGGATCTCTCGTTTTAGCAAAGTAGAGTAAATACGAGTATAAACTATTACGAAAGATAGCGTTTTTGAACAACGTTAAGTACGATCTAAGCATGTACCTTGACGATCCTGGCATTAACATCGTTATGAAGTTGCCAAATTCAGGACACGTCACATTGGCGACTTGGGAAATTAAATTTAGGGCTGGTTTTCTTATTAGTTCCAAGTTTGATTACAAAGAGAAGCACGTACATTCGGAAGCACTCACTACCCTCACATCACATTTAATGATTTGCTCATAAGACGACAATCACTTCCCTTTGTGAATAGATCATGTTCACAGTTTCATCCGCAGGATCTCTGAACCGAAAGGAACACGTCCGTTTCACTTCGGAAAACATTTACGTTTAATTGATGACTGCATGATGAAATAACAAAGCCTGAGCTGAGATTGTAGAATGTTAAAGCTATCAGGTACTGAGTCATGCAGTGCGTGCGAAAAGAATGAGGTTATTGAGAAGCGGAATTCAGTGTATCTTGGCGTGGCACGTCAGGATTGTGCCTTTTGAGAGATGTTACGCAATAGAGATATAATATAGCCTATATATAAACTACACATATATGAGACCTGACGAAGAGCGGAAAGCTCGAAACCTTGTAGAATGTCTTGTTGAACTATTTATATAAATATATATAGGTATCCTTGAAGATTTCCTCAGGTTGACAAGCGCTTATCGGGCTAAATGCTTCACAGCTTATCATTAGATAAAAGACTGCTACAAAACTCAACGTAGACGTACACAAAGCGGGGTATACAATCAGAGCACAGCAACAAGAGCGGGTGGATGGAGCTATGGTTCGTAGCTTACTATTCCAGATTGAATCAGCGGACCATGATGTAACTGTTTTGGTAAGATTATTAAGGGTCCGTCAGTTGGTTTTTCAATAAACTTTGGTTTATCGGTGGAAATAAGTCGTAGAGAGTGCACACATCTTTTATCCATTGGTTGGCCCGTTTGGTAGTTTTATGGTTCATTATTGTAAGGGGAGTTTAAGCATGGGGACCAGACTCATCGTGGGCTTCTTATCACAAGACTGTCCTAAAGCATGAAAAAGTGCACGTTTCCTTGCACGAGAAGTTTTATTACGATAATCTGGAAATCTCGTAACCAATATGTGGCATGTTTGTCATCGGAGGCCTCGAAAGCCTCTAAATCAAAATATATTGTGGATCGTGATCGTCTTTGACGTAGTGCTTTACGCTAGTTAACTGGGCACGTTGTTACTGATGCCCTCAACAAAATCGACTTCTTGCAGCGAAGTAGCGCTGAGGAAGCACCAAGGCTATTATCAGGGGGGAAGGGGGAGGCACATCTCAAAGTTACTGAGAGTACTGCAAGGCTGCATGGATTCTGTCACTGCGGCATGCAGTGAATTACGAATGTTTCAGCCCCCTGTGTCCTTCATAGATTTAAAAGAGAAATCGAGGTGAAGACAACCAGTTTTTTAAGAGCTTAACTCGAAAAGTGTTGTGTTACTTATCATCGATGATTACTGTAGCTATTCTATCGTTGTATTTGTTTTTCTTACGTTGTATTAATTGATCTATATTTATTTGTATTATATAACTATCTTCAAAGACTCTACACTCTTACACGTTATTCCCAAAGGAGAGGCGAACAGAAAGCTCTGTTTCGTAAACCTGGAATTCTTTATTTGAGTTGCCTTTGACGAATATTTATCTGGAGAGCACGAAACTCCTCTCAACAAGCAAGTGCGACTTGACAGGCAGCCACTGATTCATTATCCCATAACTGATACAAATGCAAGGTTTTTACGTCAGTTCAAACTTTACACCGTTTTTACTTATGCAGACAGCAAAGAATCTCAGCTACATATAGCTGTGAGCCATTGCTACCCCAATCCCTTAAATTGTCCGTTCTATCATTATCTCGATTAAATCTTGGCTGATATCCATGAACGTGTGGAAATGTTTCAAGCGTGCTGAAAACATAGAAGAAGGAACCAATCACGTTTCGGAGAAATTTACGATATTACCACTCACACAATAAGATTTCCTAGGGATTTCTTTTTAGAATGGAACTGTCACTGCGGCATGCAATGAATTACGAAGGTTTCAGCCCCCTGTGTCCTTCATTCAGTTACAAGTGGCGTGGAGGTGATTTACCCCTCGTTTACTTTTACTATCATGACTTGATCCCAAAATACGCTTGACGGGTTTGTTTTGATCAATATTTCCCACTGAAGTTGCAGTAAAGTGGCTCACACAGGTCATTCCGAAATGGGGGGAGGGTCGTAACTGAAGTGGAAGGTCTGGGGTCTGACTTCGCAAGATAAAGAAGTTCCTTCCTCACTGATTTCGAAATTTTTTATTGAGCAAGCAAGTTTAAGCTAATCTTGCAGCTGATAGGGGTTTCTTTACAAAATCAAAAAAGATCTGATTTTTATTATGAAAGGGGGGGGGGTGGTGAGCAGAGTATAAACAAATACTTCTTTAATACTCGTGAACATAAACAAGTAAACTACATATTCACTTATTATTATGAGATATTTATATCTAATTGTATACATGTAAAATAAAGACCGTGATTGAGTTATTTACACCTTAGACCTACAAGTCTGTGAAAAAAGCAGCGGTCCTCATTTGAAACCTGGAGCTTTAATAAACACAGGAATCTGTTAATGAGGTGCTCAGGCAATAATACTTACTAATGAATCCATAACTGTCATATGTTCTAAAAGATGCCTATAATCGAGGGAGTGTGTGTGTCATCTAAAAAAAGATAAAAAGTGTTTTGAATAAATTATTGGTGGCACATAAACCAAGAATAGAACGCAGCAGACCATTCCTACCGTTTGGTTGAAAAATCTCTTTTTAGAAGGACACTAATCAGAATCCACAACGTCAATGATACACATTTAGGAGATCACACAGTTCATTAGCTAACGTACTAACTAACGAAAGAGTGTTTTTAAAGAAGAGGATTATATATATATATTTTTTATTATTTTATATATATATACTATTTTTTATTTTTTATTTTTCATTTTTTATTTTTTATTCTTTAAACTTCAATGCCACTTATTTGTTTATTCTACCGATAACATTCTCACTGTTGTTGCCCGGCAAGCTCACTGGGGACAGCTAGATGTCTGGGTGGATTTACAAAGAAGTAACAACAACTACCACAACAGAATAAAGAAGGGAGAAAAGGTAATAAGAATTAAGAACATAAAGAATGAACGCTTACATGTTGAAAATAGTC
>JAAAKL020011262.1:0-12410 GCA_010016065.2 Carybdea cf. marsupialis auct. non (Linnaeus, 1758) | reverse complement strand
CTGCGCACCCACCGACACCTCCCTGCTGCCTCCTCGGGAGGTTTCGCGGTTTGGTGTGGGGGGGGGGGGGGGGGGGGGGGGGGGAATGTTGGCGCTGGTCGTGGTGGTCGCTGTTATGAAGAAAGCCATTGAGAAAATTAAAGTAAGTTTGTGTAAGTGTCCTGTTACTACAGTTCCGATGTTTAAATTTTTCTGAAGGCAGCAGCAACAACGAGTTTCGTGATGTTTACATCAAGATTAATTGCACGCCTTGCGATTCAAGATACACGGCGCTTTGTTTGCATGGGGAATCATTTCAAACTGAACGGTAGTAACAGTTTACTCGCTACAATAAAGTAAGACGAGATTTGGCCTGTCGTGTAAGTGAAATTGGTTAGTAATGCAATACTTTCTAACATGGAAAAGCTTGGAAACATTTTATTGATTGATCCCGCGACAGCTGACAAGGAAAAAAGAGTGACTTTTGTAAATTTTACGAATGTATAAATCTGATTTCGTCTTATGTTGAACGCTATTCATAGTTTATGTCAGCACATGCCGGGCGTTTAACATACTGTGTCTACCCGATTAAGCACCGTCGCTGTTAGATTGCAAGATGAGCTGTTATCTGCTAAGAAAGGAACGAAGTTTCTTTGAGGCACTTAAGGTGATTCTTGTAGTAGGGGCAACTACATGGAGGAAAGAGCAGAGGCCGGGAAAATATTTAGTTGGGTAAAAGATTAATGGGAAGAATCTTAATTGAAGATCTTCGTGGGAGACTTTCATATTTCATATTTCATTGTAGATGTAGATTTCTTGCTAGAAGAACTAAAAGGTAGGAACTGCATCAGGTTAAACCAGTCTCGTATTTCTGTAGAAAACTGTTGTTTGAAAATTGTGCTTCTGCCACTTAATAAAGTACCTCTATGAGCTACCATAAAATATCATGTATCAATTGCCTCCAAAACTTCTCCTCCAGAAATCCGTACTCACAAACAGGAAATTCATGACAATATTTGATAGCAATTTCAGGCTTTACTATTTATTTCAGTATGGCTTTAACTTTGACACTGCATTGATACTGTACAATTTCAATAAATGTATATTTTAATAAACGCTCTGATGTGTTCTCTTTGCAACGTAACAAAAATACAGTCTCATTTGGAGAAGTTTGATTTCTGTAATATTTAAGCATCACAAAAATTTCAGTGATTTCAAGCGTAATAAAGGATTGGAAAGTGACGGATGGTGTCGGTCGTTTCGAATAGCATAAGGGTAAACAGAACAACATGAGACACTTTGTTTTGTTTATCTGACGGCGTGGACAATTTTGCGTCAGTTTGATTCAGGCTGTTACAACTGAGGATGCTTTAAAACCCTTTTACTTTCACAAAATATCAAAGGAAGCCACGAACGAAGAGAATTTGTTACCTGTTAGACTATGTTTGTAAAGATTGTATGAAACATGATGAGAAAACTACTGAGGTATCGCAAGGCAAAGCCACGAGTCATTTATACTCATTATGGGCATTGGTACCTTTTGGCCTACACAATGCCTTTTCCCTCTTCCGCTTCCCTAAGGGTATTCCGCGGACACCTAGGCTAATTTGTGTAAGTTTTGGAGCCATGCAATTAGTTTTCATTTTCAACTTTCCTCAATGTGTTTCCCTTTTGTTAAGACTGTATTACATTCTCATTTCAAGAAGTTTTGAATTTACCTATTAAAAGTTTGTGATATTGAAAGTAGTAACCCGCTTCTCTCTTCTGGCACCCTTAATGTTTTCTTAACTTATCTAATCAAGCTCAAGTTGTATCCTTGGATTAAATTTCTTTATACATGCACTTTTTGGAGCATTCATAGAAGTCGATCGAAGTATTTCGTTAACCACTTCAAATTTATTTTGTCCGGCGTATTTGGAAGTTTAGCAGCGTTTATCTGAAAGCAGATATTCGTTAAAAGGTTAAAAATAGCGTTAATTTATGTCTTCTCTCTTTGATTAAACTTTTCATTTTAGTTGTTAACGAAGCAACTCTCTCAAGTTGGATATATTTTTGTCTATGTGTAATACAATTTCCGATTTATATCGTAAGTTATGGGTAGATCCATGGACTGTGATAACAACTGTAATCAGTTGTGATCTAGATAAGGTATCATTTCTTAGCACGATATCTTTCAATGACTTTCTTGTTTACGACAGATGCAGAGATTGTTATATTTTATATGGAATACCAACTACTTTTTATCGCTTGGGCTTTCAACTCAAGAGCATGCTGTATGCATTCGATCTGGCTGCTATAAACTGTCAGTGCTAAAGCAATGACAAAGTGAATCTCACCAATCGGCTTTTCTACGAGGTCCTTGTAACGCACAGGGGTATTCTGAATTGTTTCAGCGTCTTGACCGTGATCAATGAACCCTCGCGGATGATTGCAGATGGAACAGTAGAGCCACCTGCCAGAGCGTACACCCATGCCATCTACATTCCATGGGCGACGAAAGTGAACTAACTTTGTATATGATAATAAAGGACTATGGAAAAAATAATAAACATGGCTCATTAAGGAACTATTATTGTTTAAACCGCTTCTACAAAAGCAATAAATCTATGGAGGAAAAAGACAGAGAACTGTGATGTGAAGAGCAGTAGAAAATTATGCACATGAGAGACATTCCTCTTGCACCTCTTCTTAACTAGTAAGCCATTTCGTGTTCCAAACACCTAGCAGCATGTCTTGGGAAAGTAGAAAAACTATAGCACTATATTATATCTTGTCTTCGTTATTTATGTTGTGGAATAGTTGTCTTGGGGTCAAGGTCGTTAAGTCGAGTATGGACAATAAGGGCGGAGGTAAGAATGTCTGTATGAAGCCCAAATGTTTAAGGATGGCTAAAGAAATCAGGGAAAACATGGACGAGAGTGTGGATCCTTGTGATAACTTTTATCAGTATGCTTGCGGTGGATGGATCAAGAAAAACCCAATTCCAGGAGGCAAAGATGAATATTCTTCTATTGTTCAACTGTCTGATCGAAATGACAAAAACATCAAAAAGCTATTAACGCAACACTCTTCGAAAGATACGGAGACTATTTTGAAAGTTAAAAACTTCTACAAATCATGTTTAAACCTTAAAAAGATTAATGAACGTGGAATTAAACCTTTAAAGAAATTTATTGATGAATTAGGATCGTGGTGCATATCTCCAAAATGGAAGGAGGAAAACTGGGACTTCCATAAGACATTGAGGAAGCTACACCGAGAGTACCCGGCTGAAATCTTTTTCACTGTAGATGTTGACGTTGATCCAAAGAATAGAAGCACAAATATCATAACGGTAGGTACATATTTCGTTACTTGTGGAATCCCTTTTATAACAATAGCTATCTTTAATTTTGATTATTAATATCTTATAGTAAGAGTCATGATGGAGAGGGAAATGGCAGGGTGCGCCTGAACTGAGGGTTAGCTTGTGGGTGCAACTCATTATCTACTTCTTATAGCCATGTCCATGGTTCCCAGGTTTAACAATCCGATCGTTCCTATCCTGTTTTTTTAGTGTCACCGCACTTTTTATACTTCCACACAGACATTTTTACGTTTGCTCTTCCCTTTCTTTTGTCAAATAATTTTTGGAAGATGTCATGAGTTACGTTATACCCAATGCACTCTTGTGCCGACATCCTGTTTGATATGAACTTTTCTTCATCAATTTTTCTTAAAATAAACTTATTTATTTTGTAATCTGTCCATCGATTATTCATAATTTTAAGGCATCTAGTTCTCTATAAGTCTTTTTTGGATTGTCTAGATATTGCGTTTATATCCTGAAATGCTTATCGGCAATTTCATTTTTTGCCTCAATGTAAAACGGTACTTTGCGTTGTAATAATTCCAACATACCTCAGTTATCAAACTTATTTCACTTTAGCTCTATACAAACACAAGCATCACTTAACAAACCATATTTGATTTAAAAATATTTCAATTCAGCCTCAGCCTATTTCATATTTCTATTCCTTAGAATATGAGCCAAGTAAAACTCAAGAGAATCTTCCCTTGCCTAACTTTTAACAATAACGCTTTTTAATAAGTCTTGTTGGGAAGAAGGATAAAATATTGCTTTGAGAGAGTAAGACATTTTGCAAGAATATATAAGACATGGAGGTGGAGGTCTGGAAGACAGCTTCGAGGGAGGTGGAGAGGGCATAACTTTGGAGCCAATTTGGCCATTATGCAAATTTTAAGGCAAAGGTTGTCACTTTACGTATGAGGACTATTTCAAACCCATATAACCTGCTTAATAAAAAGTGATTTCTACAAAAGCAGAGAATTGCTGGAAAACAATTTTGCGTGGTGCTATCTGTACATCGGGCAAAGTTTTAGTGCCTCTTTTTTAAGGGTTTCATTGTATAGTATAACATGCCAAGAAATATCGGATTCCTTGGTTTCCTACGAGCTGGCAACAGTCAATTTTATACCTGAGATTCCCATCCTGTAACATCTGGACGTGTAATCATGACCTTTCTCCCTAGCTCGTTTGACAGATAATTCATTTCCACGTGCAACACGTCATTGACGCTTGGTAACAGTAATTTGTTTCATAGGTCTAGCATCTGTGGGGACCAGAGGAGGCTGGGGCACCCATACTTATAGCTTTCTTTATTTCCTAGTTTTTGTGAAATTAAATTTCGGATAGCAACCCTTTGTTCTTATTGCCTGGTTAGGCTAGCCACTAATAACTGTGCTGCTCCATGTCGCTAATGTTATTGCAAGTCTCTTAATTGTACTTGTGCACTACTGATCTGCTTATTGATTTAAAAAAATGAAAGTAACTTATGATCAAATATAGAAGGAAAAATGGTAGAAGCTGAGTTATGTCAAAAGCTGAAACATCAAATTTTTGCAAGACTAGGAGCAGTGTCGATTCATGCGGCCATGATTTTACAACTCACATCTGTACATGAGATTTTGTGAACAGTAGAATAATAGTTTGATGTGAGATAAGAGACAGTTAGGTAAAGCGCCGTAAATCTTCGAAAGACCAGAAAACCTATTCTCTGCAATAGCCGAAACAGTACAGATGAACAGAAGTTAACACTTTGACAAAGTTAACTCAGCATTTCTCTCGATAGACATACTACAATAATGTTGAATGCTACAGCAGTGAAGGATCTTTGCGTAAATATGGCTAACCTTTTCAGGGCAAAATTTGAGCAACTAACAGCCGGCAGACGGGGTCCATTCCACTGGCGATGTGGCAACAAATCTAGAAGCCACCATAGATCTTGCTTCATGTACTATAGCACACTGTATGCCTGCCACTGGAAATGTGGTGAAGCAGTTTCACCCCATTTTTTTCATTTCATCTGTTTAGCGCACATTATTCATAACTGTGCAGAACACGTTAGGGCACTTGATCCGGAATTAAATAAGCCTATTGTTAAATCGTAACCGCAACGGTGGCCATAAAGCACACTTTCCAGGAATTGTTTCTAATACCTATGCTTCCCAAGTGATGAATCTGGTTAGGAGTATCTCTCAATCATGCAGAGAATCTCCTTGCTGTGAATCAGACCCGTTAACAAAATTTAAGAAGTGTTGCTTCCTGCTGAAAAAGTCAAGACAGGTACCGTAGTTCTTATTTTAAAAGAAATAATGCTTTGCGCATTTGGTGGAATTCGTTTAAACGACCTTTTATCGTATTTTTGATGGACGCAAACCACTGGATTTTCATGGAGGCTCTCTTGACATCGGACTTCTGATGCATATTGAAGGTCTCGACTAAATAATGGAACTCAGGTAAACTAGTTGTATATCAGAAATACATCAGTTCATGCGTTTTTCAGTAGCTATGGAGCGGAGGGTCTGGATGGCAAATGAAGTCTTACTGAAAGGCTAAAATATTTCAAAAGATAGTATAAATAAGTAACTAGCAATACTCTATAGTACTGTATCTTCATGGGAGTGAACTTCCGAGCTTATGATAATAATATCTTCATACCTATGACAAAAATGGCTTCAGTATATTATATTGGCACAACTGCTGTTCCCTTCAACCCACCCCCTCATCACCACCACGTACCCTCTGAAATCACCGATAGTATAATCTTGATAAAATGAAAGTAATAAGACAGGTAGTATATGTCATGCACAAATTAACCAAAAGAAGCTAAAGCTACTTACTTTATTTATCCAATATTTATACTGTATATCATATTGAAATACATTATCACATAAAGACGTGGTGTATGTTACAATGTTTCTTTGTAATGTGACCGATCGTCAGATTCGTGATCCACAAAACAAGGTTGTTGGTTTGGCTTTTTTAGCTTTACTGGCTTGTTTATTTCGTATTGTACAAGAAAAAAGAGTGACAACGTCGAAGTCGAAGCTCTGGAGTACAAACAGCTATTCTAATTTAGGAATCTAAGGCACCTATATTTACAGCGAAGGATAGCCAGATCATGAGTTAAGCTCACGATGACCTGATGTAGGCAATAGCCAATAAAATCCATTCTACATGAGCTTGCAAGAATCTCATGACTATGTGGATGGCACATGTTGCCTAGATGACAATGGATGAGCAATCCATATGATATATCCTCGAGCATCACGAGATAAACATACAAGCATCAGGCAACCTTACGACATTCCTCTGCACAATATCTCATAAGAATTTGTGCATGGTGACAGTAAGGACAACTTTTCCCATCAAGTAGACAGAGGTTGATAGGTTCCATTGGTCTGTTAAAATAAGGAAAGAGCAGCGAGTCGTTGGTACTGATATTTTATCGCTGAAGTCATTTAACTTCTGTCAACTGAATTGAAATCGACCCTGTTGACATGATCGGAAAGGTCGGATATACAATATACTTTGTATTATGAATAAATTAAATCAGAACTGTGGACATGTTTACATCACGCTGTACATATAATAAACTACTCGTCTTATGTTATGGCATTCCTCCTACCGCCCTGCTAGTATTCTTCTGAATGGGTAATCTTCCTAATAAACAAAGAACGTCAATATGTCAGAAAATTAAACTGCAGCACAAGATTGGATCCTACCTGTCAGATGATCTGTAATTTAAGTTCGAATGAGGAACCATAATTTTAGATAGTGATTCTGATAGGAGAAAGTCCTCTAGGTGTGGCTCTGACGCTCTCAACACGCACATCCTTTGAAGGAATAAGAAATGTCTAATAGACACAGGCGAGGGGAAGAACAACAGAGCTGTTGAGATGCTTTTCCAAATAAACTGTCTTCTTAATGAATTTTCCACCTTGGATTCCAGTCATATCAAGCCTTCTCAATCTTGCGTATTGCAACATAGGGAGGAAATTATGATTTAATGAATCGCCTAAAGCTTTCATACAATAGTTGAAAGAGAAGTTAGGGGAATTTTAGCAGAGATTAGGGGAATTTTAGCAGAGATTAGGGGAATTTTAGCAGAGATTAGGGGAATTTTAGCAGAGATTAATGAAACACGTTGTCTAAATTTATGTTGTCCTAACGTTGCCCATTCTTTTTACTCATAGATTGACCAAGCAAAACTAAGCTTGCCACAGATAGCATACTTTATTAATCTCGAGGTAAGAGTCTATAATTTAACACATTTTAACTAGAAACTTTAATTAGAATTACATTTCAAAGTTACATTAGTTTTCATCATTCCCTGCGTCGCTTATCTATCTAGAACTATAAAAACGATTCTTTGTACTTTACTTAACTAGTAAATATTGCTTTTTCAATCCTTGGAGACTAAATCTAAGCAAAGACGACCCTTGTGCCAATACACACTCATCGAAAAACAATATCAGATCTAAGTGAAACTCCTGAGGCAATTTCTGAGAAACTGCTGAAAAACTGCTTAGAAACTGCTGAGAAACTCCTAAGTTTTTGTTTTCTGTTCTTTTCCATTTCCACAAGCAGGGGCCAGAAAGCAATTTCCCTGTTTCATTTGTATGTGTCTTTTTTATGAGAAGCCTTTGTCCCTATTAGAATTGGTGCCTTAAAAATTAATCAAGTACTTATAGTTAGTGTATATTTTGGCTAAAAATTGTCCCTCTTACTCTTTAAAACATATGAACGGTTTGTGCGTTTGAATTTTGGAATGACAGTGACAGGTACTCCATCATTATGGCGTTTGTGACATTTTATTACCAAAGAAGAGTATTAGCTGAAAGGGTGTTCTTACAGACAGGCGTGTTGAAACATTTAGTTTTGCAAGCGGATTATTATTAAACATTTAATAATTATAATATACATAATGTGACAAAATGATTATTATTTCTGATTGGTTTTTCAAAGGCCTTTTAACCCAGAGTGCAAATATGTCATTTGAAAAATTACTGTTAGGCTGGTCGACTATGTGCGACATAATGATGGCAAAGAAATTTTAATACGCGCTTGCAATGCCAATCGCAGTGCCTTATGACGCTTTACAGTATCAGTGTATCCTGTTTTTCATTAAGGTGTTGGACAAGGATGCTGTATTTCGGACATTTATTTTCAACAATCTCAAAATTTGTTCGCATTTCCAACTTTTTCTATGAATTGTTGCTGTGATAATTTATAAGACGTTCTGTCTTCTCACAAATCACGACAGGCAGATTAAATCAAGGAGGGCGAGGAGTAATAACTTCAGCCTCAACGGCATCATATGTAAAAAGATAATTAACTATGTTGAAGTAAATTGCTACTAATATTAGCATCTTGAATCTCCCTTCAATCTTCGCAGGCCATAGAAGAGGTGTTAAATTTTCAACCATTCAAAATACGTCTACACCATTGGCATTGCAGTACATCAAATACACTTTTTGTAACTTAAATCTCCCCACTTTGTACAACCATTGCTATAAACTAACTATTTAATAATTTTTTCTATTGAATTATAGGCATTAAACACTCTTCAAAATTATTCAAGTAAGGTAGCAGCGTTAGCAGAAGGAATAAAGCTGGATGATGACGTCCGGAAGAAAGTGAAAAAAGCTATTGAATTTGAGGCCAATTTATCCAGGGTAATTTCTTTTGGTGCAGATACTTTGTACTCGTATGTTGTTGATTGTCCAAAGATTAGAAATAGAAACCCATACGAACACGTAGCACAATCTGACAAGTTTGTAACTCTCTGGTACTATATTACTAGAGAAGGGTTTGGGGGGGTGGGGGGTTGAGTAAAGAGAGTAGACATATCACATATCTAAAATAATGATTTATTGTCTTCACAAGTTCTTCCACGTCAGTAGTTTATGTTGTTGTTGTAATTTACTTAAGTGTGACGTCATAATCTTATCAAATATCATGAGGTAGACAAAACGTTTTACTCATTGTATCCTTCATGTTAATAAAGATATTCAGTCACACTTTGAGAACGTTATCTCAAACAGACATTACGGTACGTCCTTTCAAAGTTTTAGGCATAACAAAGCTTGTTATTCCAAGCATTCGTTTGTATACCGGCTCTTAATGGTCGCGTCACCATGTAAAATCGGAAGGAAGCAACATGACTTTCAGATATTGTGATACAAGAAAAGAAGTAAACATAACGTAAGCATAACACTTCATTGCCTTATATTTTCGTTTAAGCATATGTTCTAGCGCTATTCTTCAAGTAGTTAAAGTGGGTTTATAAAATGCGTTGGGCAACTGGTTTATTTTGTGAAACTTTATGACGGACAATGGTGACAATACTCCTTTTTATGTTGAAATCAACGAAACAAATCGACTTCTCAGAGGAGCTTTAGTATAGTTCACGTACTTTTGAAAGAATGTGCTACATGAAAATATGTTTATGTCTACGTGAATCTCATATAAAAATATTGCCGGAACAATCTGTTCTTGCTTGATACATGTTATGTTTTTCTTTCAGATTTGTGTACCTAAACCAGCAAAGCGATATGCAAGGACAAGTATAAAGCGTCTCATGGATGCAATACCAGAGGTATGATAATATACTAACATACATTGTTATTTCAAAATCGTTGTAAGGGCAGAGGAATACAGAAGTAAATACAATATTATTTGATGATAATCTCTATCACGTCTATTCTCTTTCAGTTTCCATGGCTTGATCATATTAGAGATGTTTTGAGGCCAAGAAAAATAGAGGAAAAAGACAACATCGTAGTACTATCAAACGACTACCTTGCAGATCTGGTAGCCCTGTTGAACAAGACCCCTAAAAGGTAATCAAGTAGAGAGTTTAAATTTCTACACTCCGTTCATTTTTCATCACATAAAATACAAAGAATTCTTTCTGATTGTATGGAACAGGGGGGATTGTATTTTACTAAAGTTTTAAGATTTTCACCATTGATTAGAATATCATCAGGTATTTCGTATTCTTCACGTAATGCTATTGAGTGCATGTGATACATTAACCAGTCACCATAGCTCAGCTGGTAGAGCAACACGCCGCAAAAGCGTGGTCCCGTGTTCGAATCCAGGTGATGACATTTTCACTTTTCATTGGTATTTATTCTAACTTGATACATTGATTTGTAAACCACTTTTGTTTGGTTCAATGCCATTGAGGTAAATTGAAGTTGTAATTATGTCCTACTGATTGTTATCTATGTACACGATTTTTATCCTTCTAATGCAAGTAGAGATGTTTGAAGTGAAACGGATACATAAATACCATCTAAAGAGAGAAATTTATAAGATAAGACTGCAAAAACCCTCACAGTCTGAGATGTATAACCATCCACCTAGCAGCATTTGTAATAATCTATTTCTCCACACCTTCTAGTAGATTATACTTGGGTATGGCTTCCAACAGACGGTTTAAACAAAACACACCTATTTTTAAGTTGTGTTATACTAGGAAAGAAAAAAATGACAGAAAGGTTGGCTATTATGTAAACTCTAGACAAGAATGCCCAAGGTAATCCTGTAATGTGAGGAAAAGAGCCGGCATCATACATTGGACTATATAGTAGAACTACATCTATCTGAATAACGATGAAACAGGAAGTTTTCTATAGCCCGGAGTAAAATTGTCAATGTTTGTCATCACAGTCATTTCCTTAGAATTGTGCAATTCTTAGTCAACAGAGGCTTTTGTATCTACTAATTGGCTTCTCTTCTTTTACTTTAGCGTTAAGTCGTGTTACATGATGTGGAGGATGGTGAAAGACATGGTGCCGTTCCTCTCAGATGACTTCACAGCAGCCTACAAAGATTTTAGAGATCAGTTAACAGGAAAATCATCAAATAAGACAAGAGAAGAGACGTGTTTTCGATACACTGATGAAATTCTAGGACCACTTGTAGGCTCATTGTTTATTCGTCATGAATTTACGAAAAACGATAAAGAAGAAGTTGAAGAAATGATGCATCTAATCATCAAATCCTTTGAAGAAAACGCAGAAAATGTTTCATGGATTAGTAATCAAACGCTAAGATCAGTTAAAGAAAAGGTGAGCAATAATTGATAGCATCAGTCATAATAGGGAAACCCAAATGCTTTACAATTATCAGTAAGGGTTTTATCATCAATTTACACCATTATTTATTATCATAAATCATTTCAGTGTTATCTTAAATCCTTCTTATGACTTTAACAAATAAAACTTCTTCTTAAGATCCTCTTGAAGAGAAAACATGCAAAAAGGAAATTCAGCCAACGCGCATTTGTTTTAGTACAAGCTTTTTGAGAAAAAACTCTGACTTGGCAATCCTTAAGGATTTTCTTTTATGATTTTCCTTTCTTTTTCAAGTTACGCTTGTAAACTTTGACTTAGATTCAACTTTTTTTTGTATGTACAACAGAAACCTGGTATGCTAAATCTGAAGATCATCCCTCTAACTGTTTCTAGTTCAAAGGAATAGATTTTTACGAACATAGTTAGATCGTGGAAACAAAAACAACTGTTAACATTTTAAAGGTGTTGTAATACGTAATACGCTCACTCTCAATGACACTACTGTTTCAGTGCTTTCATCAGTTAACGAATTAACATTCTTGATGTTATCATTAAAAAATGAAATGATTTTGTTATTGAAAACGAGAAATCTTCTCATTTCTGGTCTCCTCCTTCCTTAGGCAGATGCTGCGGTCATCAAAGTTGGCTATCCGGAGTACCTACGAAACGAAACACAGTTCAGTAATCGATACAAGGAGGTAAATCACAGCTTATGATAATTATTATTTAACGTCATCATATAAAATCCTCTTTTCTCATCTCGATATCAGAAAACTGCGGCAGAAGTATTTTGCTCTAGTCGCAGCTGACTTCCGTTAAATACAATGTTTGTTATGTTTACGGCAGTTAGCAGATTTTAAGCGAATGAATGTAAATAGGTTCTGTTATCATCTCTATTCCGCATACGTCTTATTACGAAGCTAAAACAAGTTCTATCGTTTTCAACTGGGTTGACGTGTAATACGTAATTCAACCAAGTATCGCAATCAGCTCGAGGCAGA
>JAAAKL020011261.1:0-13777 GCA_010016065.2 Carybdea cf. marsupialis auct. non (Linnaeus, 1758) | reverse complement strand
GCAAGTGCCCAAAATGCTCGTTTTCAAACTGAACAATATTTTGGAACGGGGGTTGGGGAAACTTTCACATTTCATTGTCCATGATTGTAGGTAAAATAAACTAGCAATTCTCGGTGAATAACGAAATCTTTTTTGCTAATAGCTTTCACTATACTTCATAATGCAAGAGGAATTACAGATTCAGACAACTGGCATTGATACTTACCTAGAAAACACCAAAGAAAGCCAAATGCATGGATAAATACCAAAAACGCTCGTTAGATTTAATAAAAAATATTATGGGTGTGGTTTAACCAAGCACCTGAAATAGTACATAACTTCGACCAATTTGTGGATATTTAGGATTAATTTAAAACAACCGTTTCAACTGCCATTTAACATTGACCGTTTATTCACAGATGTAGCTTTTTGTGAAGAGTTTGCAGGGACAGATTCTTGAAACGTGTGCTAACTGTCGTAATCAAACGTCGTCAAGTTTAAACTTGGAAAATCAACCATCAAGAGGACCCCTCTAGTATGTTACCAATGTATGTTACCCTTTTTCATTTTACCGCTCTGGAAGCTGCGTTTATCAAAACAAAGAAGCCTTAATTTGTCTAGGAAAGACTGAAAAACCTGCGCGTTTTTCAGGTACATGATTCATAAACCATAAATTCCAATCCAACGTTTTAATCCATATGTCTATCTAGTTTAATTGTACGACATTACGATGTAAAGAGTGTGATGACTCGTTGTACTTCCTATCATTATATGCAGTCCCTACGTGCATTTTCAGTTCATATTGTACATTCTAACGTATCAAAACCAGTTCATTTCCATTTTATAAAAAGGAATTATACTTGAATCGGTACATACGTCCGTCGTACTTTATGTTGATGGGCACATTTCAGATCTGTCAGCATTTAAACCTCTACGAGTAACCTCTTGCATCGTTAAATTGTCTGAGTAGACAGCAAAGTAGATAGTTAAACCTAGAGATGTCGGAATGCTTGTAACAAGGTGAATGTGTAATCACCTCGAAATCCTATCAAGTTTTGAAATCAGTGTCATGAATCCAAAGATTTACGTACAACCATGACCTTCAAATAGAGTGAGGTCGCTGTCGTAGCCCTTTACCTAAAGATCTACCAAAACAGCAGGAACTCATGCATGGCAAACCGTTTGACGATGTTTTGGGCAACGAAGTAAAGGCTGTTAACAACAGGGAGGCTGTAAATTCATAACTAGTAACACCACTTTGTTAAGAGAATATTTGTGTTGAGAATAGTTCTGTCGCATGACATCATCATTCAAATTTAAAGTACACCGTTTTCTTTGAATTAAACAGAGTCTGATTTATATTTCATGGAAATCGAGGCATATTTAAGGTGAAACCGCTTCTACTGCTGTTTTATGTAAAGAATAATAAGATCTTTTCAAACTGTTGTTACCTAGGGTGGGAGAGAAATTCATTGCTACAATACGCCATAAATACACTTTTGCTGCAGTGTTGAAAGTCGTTGAACTGCACGTCGATTTTAATGCTATACCTTATGGCATGACAGCATCGTGACAGTCAGAAGGACTGCAAAGGCCACTAATAGTTAAGCTGAGCGTACATTAATTGGTTGCAGTACAAGTTAAAGTCATTTAAAGATTTATTGAATTGCTAAACAGAACGTTATCGTTCTCTTCGCGTGTCCGCTTGCTGTTGCTGCTGAGCAAGAAACGACGAAAAGTTTAGTCAGTTTGCATTTGAATTTCTGCACCTTACATTGCTTGTGGTAGTACTTGGTGCTAAGTTGACTCTTTCTTGACTACCTGTTCATTTAAATCAACAGTTTTTTTCTGAGCCCTTCGTAATTTAACCTTAGCCTTGAGTGCGTCTCTATGAAGTTGTGTTTCCCAGTGTTTACCATACTTCTTTATTTAATCACAGAAAAGAATCGCATGTCCACTATGGTCTACTCTTTATAATTCTTTCGGAAACTGAATATGCAGCCATGCAGTTCTGTAGGATATGCAGAATACCTTTTGAGTACTATCGAAAGTCTGTGATACTCACCAGAGGTGCGGCTCTTCATCGTAGAACGTAACTCGATGTGCAGTTCTACAGTTCTGTAGGATATGCAGAATACCTTTTACGTATTTTCGAAAGTTTGTGATACTCACCAGAGGTGCTGCTCTTCATCGTAGAACGTAACTCGATGTGCAGTTCTGCAGCTCTGTAGGATATGCAGAATACCTTTTAAGTACTTTCGAAAGTCTGTGATACTCACCAGAGGTGCGGCTTTTCATTGTAGAACGTAACTCGATGTGCAGTTCTGCAGCTCTGTAGGATATGCAGAATACCTTTTAAGTGCTTTCGAAAGTCTGTGATACTCACCAGAGGTGCTGCTCTTCATCATAGAACGTAACTCGATGTGCAGTTCTGCAGTTCTGTAGGATATGCAGAATACCTTTTACGTATTTTCGAAAGTCTTTGATACTCACCAGAGGTGCGGCTCTTCATCGTAGAACGTAACTCGATGTTGACGTAACTATGCCTTTAAGTGGTCAGTTTCGTTTTGTTTGGCCATGAATGTTTCTTATTGTCAAGAAGTCCGAGTTCTGTCTTTTTAGGTCTTTTTACGGTATCAGCGCATTTGATCATAGACTCGTTTCCTACAAAAAATCATCCCATATTTTCCTGTATGGATTCCATTAAAATTTCTTCGCCGGAATACATTTTTACTTATGGGAAACCTATTGGGCAATGCGACGATGAGAAGCATTGTACAGTTGAGTTTCCTTTTTGGGAGTTGCATTTCCGTCGTGTTGTGCCGGAATATTGATTTAAACGTTGAAAAGGTAGCAGAAAATTTCAAGATACCATGGTACTCTACAGATTGCAAACTGTAACTGTTTCTAAAAGCACCTTTCACGCCTACCCAGTTCATGGGAACTTAAAAGTTCACATTTTTTATAGCAATGTATGTATGTATGTAGTCGTCTGCGTCTATGAAGTGGGGGGACAACGCACCCAATAATTAAATAAGCCTTAAAGAAGGTGTTACTTATAAATGAGAGGACACGTAAAGAAGGGGGCAATGCAGGGCTTCATTGTGAACGATATGAAAACAATAGCGATAGTTAATCATTGCGGAACTGTGTGTTTGCAGTCTCTTGAAGTACATGTAACAAATCTGCAAGTTATATTATCGTATGCGTCCCTCTTATTGTGTCACTGTGCCGCTGTTTATTCCGGGGGGCGGACGCAAAGACACATTGACGAATATACGGGGAAATGAAGAGGCTTTTGCCTTGGTGCACTAAACTTAACGAGTTAACGTTAGTTTTTTCTGCAGCTTTGATAACGTATCCATGAGTTTGTAGCAATTTTCGTAAACTTAACGTATTCTTACTTTTTTTCTCGATAGGAGGCTTAGCATTTGGGATATTTGGCAAGAAGACAAATCGTTACGGAAGAGACCCAATCGTTCTTTTAGGATTTCTCATTCATTTGGTAGCCTATTATTTGATATTTTTAAACTTGCCGAAGAGATCCCCGATCGAAGAAACAGTTGGATACTCTTACCTCCATTACAAGTAAGAAATTTTGTTAGTTCAGTTTTGTTTCCATACATAAATTTTTAAAAGATTCATCAAGTTGTGAACTGATATTGCCAAGATACAGGCATTAGTTGCTAAGAAAATAAATTTAAACTTTAATCTCTCTAGCCGGCACCATAGGCCAAACGAATGATTCAGTTCTGGCCTTTGTTAAAAACGTTACAATTAGGGCCTACTATGCACTGCATGTGTACCTTCTACAAGGTGCATGGCATGCTTTGCCTTGCATTATAACCGAGCTAGAAAGGGCATCTTCACCCCACGTAAGTTTCTCTTTTCCTCTCTTACTGCCTCATTCTAGTGCCCTGTACGGCAGAATCAAATGCTACAAAAGTAACATTTAAACTTTGCACTCTGAGAATCCAGCACCTGTCGCTGTTCTTTGGTTAGATTCCTGATTTATTGAGTTTGTCCTTGCATCATATAACAATGTGTACAAAATTGAAGTGGATGATCTCATTTTTGTTCAGCCCTCAACAGCAATGTGACTTGAGAATATAGAAACTCGTTATTTCCATATATAAACATATCGTTAAACCACCTGGATATCTATATTATAAGTTTCTCATACAAGGGATATGCATGGGGAGGTGGGCTTCTGCTTGGATTTATAAGCTTATTGTAGTGTTATATCCTCTATTAATACCTGTTTCATACTAGGGGCGTCCGTGCGAGATTTCTGTGCCGCGTCGTATCATGTTTTTGCACTTCATTTTTATTAAAATGTCTTTGAACCTGATCCCAAGTATGCAGACAACATCTATTAGGATCGGATCGTGAAGACAGTGGCAGCCCGGAATAAGTATGGAAGAATCAAGTGCAGTTCTATTCACCAGATCCTGCGAAAACTCAAAACTATTCTGTACCAGTTTTGATTTCAGACTTTTTAACCCCTACCGTAGTGAACAGGGCTTTAGAAGTCGCCTTTTCCTGTGTGCTAGTCTACATTTTCTGGAGAAGACCGGTCAAACATGCAGCGAGAAGCACCGCTTCCAACTCAGACTTGCTCGAACCGTATGTTGGAGGAACCCTATGAGGCCAACGGAGGTATTTTGCACACGAAAGGATTGACACTAAAGTTTGGGTGCCATTATTGTTCCAAATTTTTACCCAACATGAGGCAAGTGTACCGTTTTGCCAAAAAGCTAGGAATGTTTTTATGGCAACGCTTAAAAGGATTGAAAATATCATTTGCGTGCCTTGTCATATGTTTTTACATATTACTTATTGCTTTGTTTACAACCGGTCACCTTGTAACCATTGGTGACCCTGCGACATTCTTCCCATAATCTAAACGCGCGGAGGAAGATGTGACTATCCTTGTCTCTGAGGCAGCCATATTTTAAGTCGTAATCAAGAATTTCAAAACGCTCAAAATTCTTTTTACACTTTTCACTTACCTGACAGGCAGTTCCTTAGATATTAAGTCAGGAACGGAAGCTTAAATATCTTTATCGACCATAATATAACCATGGTAACCACAGGTAAAGAGACTTCGGTAAGAGCCATTCGGCTAACTGTTTCGAAAGCGCTTATATTATGTCTTAGTTTCACAAGGCTGAATAGTCGTAGCGTACGAAATATCTTTCATTACGTGCAAATAGAACGGATTGACCTTTGCACAGGCCTTGTGCTGTGTTCCTAGAAAAGACGTTAAGTCGCCGATGGAGTGACTCTATAATAGGATGGCTAACTAATAAAATTTTTTTTTGCGACGTAACGTGGAACTTTAGAGTAACCTTGCAAAACATTTTTGTCTTAAACTTAACGGACAAAGAGCAATTTTGGGCGACTTTGCACGCATTTGGGGCTACGGAACGCATTGTCAGTTTGGCAGCACTGACCTTGTGTCGGTTAGTGGTCAGGATATGAACGACCTATTGTTAGTCTTCTTGGTGATAAAGCAGAGCTCTGTTGTAGCAAATTTGTCGCGGATAACTGATATATTTTTGGTTTTGGTGTATAGTTTGGATTGTTTAATAAGTCATACTCATGTCTTCTACTACATGAGCTAAACACCGTTATTAGTAAAGCCAAGAGAAAGAGAGCAGTTATCGTTTTTCAACACGGTAGTTCTTTTAGGACTTCTAGAAGCAGGGGAGCTTCTTGCCCGCACAGCAGAGGTCGCTGTAAAACCTTTTATGCCTGATTAGAACACTTGAAGCTTGTCTCATTTGGTCTTTAGACCCTTAGTTTCGCAGTTTTTGTTTTTAGCTGCTAGTGCCTAAAATTCTCTTAATATACATTCAGTTAACCTGTTTTTGTTAAGTGAGATGCTTACGGTTTGTGTTTCTACTCAGCTAGCTCCTCTATATGGGAGAAACCTAAAAGGGGTTTTGACCGTTTATAACAATTACAAAATTGAGCAGTGTCATATGAAAATGAAACCATTGCTTTGACATGTGGGCGAAGGCCGAGGAATAAACTTAATAGCCACAAAACGGATGTCTCTCAGTGCCTATCAGCGACTGAGCCCACATGGATGTATGCTTGAGAGCTATAGTTGACTACATAGTTTCACACTAACAGTGTACTTTTCTCTGTGCTGTAAAGATTGGAATAAATATCTCCATTATCAAGTGAAAGAATTGATTTGACTGATGCTGCTGTGTATCTTTGGTCACTGCCTCAACACAAAATGTTGCTTACTCGTCCTCTAACTATGGCAGCGATTCTGAAACAGGGGTACGAGTAAGGGGTATGCCTAAAGGTTTCTAAGGAATGCGCGGAGGCTTACTAGCTGTGTTGGCAAAATCTGGCAACGGTAAGTGCTTGTACACAGAGCGACATACGTAACAAGTAGATTCAATAAGAGATTCCGAATGTTTGTGGAGCCAGATAGGCTGGGATCCTGCGCATTTCTAACCACACCAATCTCTTTGGAAAATGCGCTATTTAAGGTACATAATGTTTGGTACAACATTCGAAGGGTATGCAAGTACAGGAAAGGTTGGCTACCGTTACACTACAGTTACTGCTAAGTTTGGAGGTTTATGAGTTGGACATATTCCTCAGCGTTGAAGACAAACGTTACGATATGTAATATACTCTGCTTACTTCTGCTCCAGATTTCAACAGCTTGCATGGAAATTCTGCTGATATTGACGAATTCCGGGTTTTTTCTTCTCTTTAGCCTATATGTTGTGGGACTGTGCGGATTTTTACTTGGACTTGCAGACAGTAGTTTTAATACGCAGGTAAATCAATTGAGTGTTTTCTTTGAAGAGTAGATGTTCTAGACGCATCGCTACTTGTATTATGTTGAGTAACCCTAAATAATAAGTCAATAACCTTTGCCAATCCGAGTAGTTAGCAGGTACTGCATTCAATGGCCGATCATGCAAAAGAAAGTAAACATGATTTCTCTAGGAAGTTGCGAAATCTTTTAAGGCGAAACTTAGAGTCACATTTAAAGGGATTTTGGTGAATTACTATCGAATTTGTTAAGTCGGAAAATGCCCGAGAGACTAATTCCAAGCCCCAATTTTTAGTCGATTTATCACTTGATGACTTTACGTTAAAGTCAAGCTGAAATTGTTTTGTAGAAGACGCTTTTTATAAGTAAAATTGCTTTTGTTAGTAAAATTTCTGGAGTCATTTACGTGCATAATTTTATAGTGTGTAGGAAACAGGTTGGGAGTAGAAATGAGATCTTGAAGCAAACCTATGGTTTGACCATCGTAGCAGGTCAAAGTGTGAGGGAAGTTGATTTGTTATTTTGAATTGCGCAGAATGTAAAGCGGTGGCTATTCCTCGGATTGAAACCGAAAATAAATTGCTATAGACTTGTATAATGAAGAAGATCGATAAGAAGTTCATCACTTATCAATTGCATTTGGTTAACTGCTAAGGAAGGGAAATGGATGTTTTCTGTGTAACGCTTGGTAGAGAATGGAGTGAAACGGGAGACCAACGTATGTGTTTATACACACTATAGCTGTCGTAGTGGCGACCCAATAGCATACTGGCAGCAAATGAATACGTAGATACTGCACTACGATATCAAGCCCCGAGAAACCACTGACACCGAGGTGTAGCGCAATGTACCAATCGATATCAGGAAACCGAGGCAAGAATATACTTTTTCGGCTTGCAAAAATGGCCTAATATAGATGGTAGGTTTCCATTTCGTTCTTTGCGTATTGAACAATATTTAGAAGTCCATTTAAAAGAAACTGTGAAAAGATGTGACAGATTCCGAAATAGCGATTCGAGCATCCTGTCCCATCTTTTTGCAGCGGAGGGTCTGATATCCAAGTGCCTTTCTCTTTCATGGTTTTTAATACAAGTGAAGACAATGCTGTCGGGTTAAGCAAAACGGCTAGATCTGAAGCAATTACCACCAAGTGATGTAAAACTGAGACAATCACAGACGAAAATGAAATTGTTATTGGCATTGCAAAACCTAGCTATTTGTTCCGTGAAAATGTACATAAAAGCCACCATTATATTTATTATAGCTCAAAATACAACCAGTCTATGCAATCTGCGGGCAAGGAGATTTCTGCAGTTGTGAATGTGTTCTTCCTACGCAGTTCCTCATTCTTCAGGGGCACAATGTTGTAATATTTAATGCAGGGGAAGTTCTAGAATAAGGATACATATTTAAGTAAGAAAGTGATTTGTTTATGTGTTAAGAAGAGTAAATTAAAAGCTATTTAGTAGAATCATAGAAGATGTTTTTGGTACACGTTATAAATTGAAAGTATCTTTCGCCTAACCAAGGTGCACGGAACTTTAGAAAAAGCACACTGATAACCACAAACCAGCCAGAATTTGCAGAACATGGTTTGGAAATAAAGTCTAATATCCGCGACATCCTCCGTTGATGAAGACCAGATAAATACTGATCACTTTACGAACGTCGATCTAAAGCATATAATGTAATTTAAGTTATTTCATGTTACTTTCTCGCATTTCAAGCAAGAACAATCCTTGAAACTACCCCAAATTTGACACTTTTTTTTCGCCCATCCTGAACTAACCATAATTTTACATTATTTCTTTACGCCCGTCGTTCAACTAGCCCAAATTTAACTTTATTGGTTTCGCCTATCCTTGAACTAACCCAAATTTTACATTATTTTTTTACGCCCGTCGTTCAAATAGCCCAAATTTGACTTTATTTTTTTTCGCCTATCCTTGAACTAACCCAAATTTTACATTATTTTTTTTACGCCCGTCGTTCAACTAGCCCAAATTTAACTTTCGCTATATTGCCACTGGTTCTCATTCTGCCTCATTTGGTAATGAAATAGAAAAATAATCGAACATTTGTGACCTGTTATCTCCAAACAAGATTTTGCTCCCAGGTCTTTTTTCACCCGACGATGTGTATTTTCAAAAGTTATTTACCAATCAGGATAAGGATGTTTTGATCTTTTTTTACTCGTATTGTATCATCAAATAGATCAAAACGCCACTTAATTGTAGTTTAATTGTGACACGTCATCTATTAGACCTATAACAAATAGATTAATTGTGACAGGATGTTCAATAATTGCATTATTGGACAAGGTATACATTTGATCGGATGCATTTATTACTCAAAATGTAAGGTTATGAAACTCGTCTTAAAAAGCCTCATCTACTAAGGGTATCTTGCCGTAGTCTTTTCTCCCAATTTTATCATGGCGATGCTCTAATAATATCTTGGCGTTTTGATCAGCTCAGTTTGTTACAGCTAGGTTTCCGAAAACAAATAACAATAGGGGCTCCTAGGGTATGGTCACTTAATAGGCCTTATATGATGTGAAACACCACTACGTTATTAGAATAGTAATCTTCCTATTTAGGCTGTATAATTGTAGTAATTGCCCTTTCCAGACTGTCTATTTTCAAATGACATATCTTGGGAACATCTAATAGACTATACCAGTAACCTCTTTGTTGACGTCCTATCATCAATACCTTAAAGTGTTTGCGAAAATAAATGCCACTCTTTGCCCCTAAAATTTTGATTGTTCAACCTCGCCCTATTTCGTTGGTCTCATCTTCATCATCGTTTCACAACGGGAAGGACGTTAACCACTTCTGTAGATAACCCTGGTAGCCTGAGAGAAGAATATGAGCAATGAGTTGTTTATTAACTTTTTATCCTCCTTCCTCCCCACATTTTTCTCTTCCTCGTCCTCTTTTTCATTTGTAATTCTTCCTTTCCTTAATTTTCGTTTTCGTCATCTTCCTTCTTTTATTTCTCCTTCCTCCCCACATTCTTCTTTTTTTCTCTTCCTCGTCCTCTTTTTCATTTTTACTTCTTCCTTTCCTTAATTTTCGTTTTCATCATCTTCCTTCTTTTATTTCTCCTTTCTCCCAGTGCCCCTATCATCTGGCCTGTTTTCTCCTTGGTACTGGTTTCCTATTTAGTTTTCCTTCTATATTTTTCTATTTCCACCTTTTCTGTATTTCTGTTCTGTTGTTGTTTTACAGATATACTCAACACTTGGGACATTATTTTCAGAGGATAGTGCATCAGCTTTTGCTTTGTTTAAATTTGTTCAGGTGGGTATGTTCATCGATGATCTAGCAACAACCAATACTCTTCTCAGGTACTTTTAAGTCTTGCACACTGAAATAGGCTAAAATTGTAAACAGCAGACTTTAAGATATATCTGCTAAGGTAACTAAGTACTTACTCTTTATGTTTTACGTTTTATGACAACTTTTTTTCCCGCTATCGTAAAGGTCATTGATATATATATATATATCAATCATGAAATACATAGTATAGAGCCCAATAAGCATAAGATGCATACGGCGCTTTTGGGGTTAGAACCCCACACAGAAAGCGCCGACTTTACCACCTCACTAGATAGTGTAATAGGTTTTCGTTGTAGGAGATCCAAGGTATATGCAAACTGAATTTATATGTATTAATTTAAAGCCGTGGAACGCTTGCAATCTGTACACACATTTTGTACTTTTGCATGCAAATCACGTAGTTTTGGCTCTCTTTTTGAACATGATATCCCCATGCAAAAGCATAGAGGTGGATTGTCCGTTTATAGTTGTTAGCAAAAGAGGTATAGTTTGCCTCCCTTATTACTGTTGCAATGTAGTCATCCGTTGCAGTGCAGCTATGAACCAGAGTTTAACTGCAATAGAACCCCGTGACCTGACATTCTGGGTGATAATGGTCCACTTAAAGTCACATTGCAACGAAAACAGTGAATTTCATAAGGGATTGGTTAATCTTGATACAGAATATGGAGATGGCTAAACTGTAACTTACTGTTGATTATGCATGCGGACGTTAAATATTTGATATACATTTAAAAACCATTAAAATTTATTCGTGCTTTCGCCAGGGCTTAAATCACTCGGCTAGAAGGAACTCGATCCTGGATTCGCTTCACTGTGTCTTCTGTCTGTCACGCCGAAGCCTTGTGAGTCTGAGTTTCTTAATCAGAACAGCCCTCGAGCCTTTGGGCGCCTTCTTTCTATTTTAAATTTTTGGAAAGTCCATTCAGTTGCTCTGATTGTCCGTCTTCCATCTCAATGTCTGAAAAGTTGTCTTCGGTATAAAAGTTAGCTTTCTTAAATCCATTTAACTACGTCTTGAACGCCACTGTGTTCACGCATGCATTGTCTATCTCCAATGGAAGGTCTAGTAATAAATTCCATTGGTTTCAATTTTATATGGAACTTTTGGGCGACCATGGGGAAATGTTGAAACTTCAACTCGACCGAAAAAGGGCATATTTAGGAGACTTTGCGTACGATTTGGCCTACGAGAGACAACTTATTTCTGGCACCATTGGTTAGCGCCTGCAAGGAAAGATCTGCCGTATTTCACAGTATGCTTTTTAATTTGTAAGATTTTAGGCAACTAGTCTCTGTTTGTTCTCGTTATAGCTGGAAACTATTTCAATGTGCATTTTTCTGTTTCAATCTAGTCTGTTGCAGCTGCCATAGGATTTGGGTATAGCAGAGGCACACCTCTGCATTGGCAGCTTCTGATTTTGGTAAGAAGTTACTTTTACGTCTTTTAAAGTATTTCAGTGATTTATGTGACCTCTTATTGCCAAACAGTGGCTCAATGGTGTGACGTGTTAGCAACACCTTGATATCTTGAACCCCGTTTATTAGTGTAGTCCACAGTTTTCCATCACATACAATGAATCCCAGATTAGTCTCGGTACGGTTTATTTGGTCACCCCGCCTGTTGGCGGGGGAAAAGTCACGGTTTTTTTAGTGTTCTAGAAATGCTTGTAGTTTGTTTTAGCACACCTGCCAATACGATGTGGCCAATAACTGCTAAAGTAACCCAACTGTTAAGCAGGTCTAGAGCACTGTAACCACCGGTTATCTGCGAAGATAGGAGTATTGTGCTTACAATATAGAAATATTTTTGTCGTTAGTATACAATCCTTTTTTTGACATCTCTTCTGAATATTTATCTCCCCTTTTGTCAGTGTGTGCCTACTTCGGTAGCCTACTCTTTCTTCCAGATCTTTCCTTTTGGGAATCACTTCAAATAGCATAGTTTACTAAGCGGTCATAAGTATACAACGTCGACTTTGGGTGCCAATTGCCACCCCTGTCAACGTAACCAGTAGATGGTCCCTAATCATTCATCCCTTGATATCTCTTTTTCTTTTACTATAGTGCATCCTAGGATTTGCTGGAACTCTATCTTTCTTCGTCGTGGAAAGAAATACAAATCGTTTGCGTCGTGATGGCTATGTTCCGATAAGGGATGCATAAACGGATGCAGTGGACGATATGCCATCTCAAGAGCGTGGTCTCGACTATAGGGCCGTTAAAAACAATTCGTCAGGATTTTCTGAAACGTCCTCACCTTTTTTGTTACAGTAAAACACATGTAGTATGCATGCTCGCCTTGTGACACAACGAAGGTTGTCATTTTCCTGCTCCTCCCCTCCTAAGTGGATGACGTAATATTTGTACGGCAGAAGAAAAGGTGTAGTTTCCACCCATAACAAAAGTGCGAGCGTGTTATAGTTATGATGATTGACAAATCAGGAATGATTTTCGAAAGCTATGAATGGACTGGCACTGGAATATGTGAGTAAACGAACAACAATACAAGAAATGACTTGCTATGTAAATGATTAATATAAAATGTTGCAAAAGAGTTCTTATATTATTTTTAGTGATGAAGGGGGCTCCCTTGTTAACACGTCTTTGTCTTCAAGAGGATTTATCCGATTTTATATTGTTGTATGGAACGATCTATGGAATAGTATCAGTTGTTCAATCGAGAGAAATGGTCATAATGTAACCTATCTTGATAATACGCCACAATTACTTTCATATTTCTTTTTACACTGTCTATGGGATTATGCACATTGATTTATATTGTACTGAATATCATAATACTTTGAGTATGATGGTTTATTGTAGCTAACTGTTTGTGAACCTTGTTCTTACACTCAACTCGACTTTTACTTCTAAAGAAATTTTTGTCGCGCTGAAGATCGTCGTTGGACGAGTATTTGCTGCAAATATGCAATGGTAAAAGGAAACCAGTACGCCGCGGTCAAGTGGTTAAGGAATCGGACTCACACGCCAGAGGTTGTGGGTTCGAATCCCGCCTAGCCCGATATAAAGACTATTCGTTAGGGAAGGCAACGGGAGACCACCCCTGTAAATGTGTTCCGCACAAACTAAACCTTCTCCAGCCACCATTGCACAGTTTAGTGTTCTTAACGTTACTCCACCTTATTCTGTGCTTCATATGTATCAACATGTGTACGTGTAATGTGTACAGGACCGTAAAGAGTGGGTGCGGGATTGGAGGTCCGAGCCCGGCAAATTTTATTCTATTACAAAAATATAACCTCACGCGTTTCGCCTAGAAACCTACTCGCTGGCTCTCGACGGCCCTGGGTATATATGAGTGTATATACATATAGTTATATATCTTTTATAGATACTAGGATATTGACATTTCGCAAGTAATTCGTTATCCAAAACTTTTTATTTGTTCTACTTTGATAATCCTTGAACACACGCCCAACTACTGATATGTATATATACAAACATGGGCACGCGTAAATGTAACTTGTGAAGTACCGAAAAGTATGCAATTATAACCGCTAGTAAAAGTAAGGTGCTGGCCCGCTTCAAAGCCAGGATCTCCCATTCCGAAAACGAAGACTTTACCATTGCACTAAATAGTGCAATAGTAAAGTCGACAATCCGGGTAGTCGATCCCGAATTC
>JAAAKL020011260.1:0-13778 GCA_010016065.2 Carybdea cf. marsupialis auct. non (Linnaeus, 1758) | reverse complement strand
ATTCCACTGATCATAGTGGTGACAATACTTAAAATGTAAAGTAAAATGTAATAACATTCGCATTTTACTTAAATTGACCCGATGATCTACCAAATAATGAAAGAAGCTGTGATTTCTGTGTTATGCTAGTCACAAAAAATAAATTGTCCATGTTTTGAAACTTATTTAGGTCATATTTGCAGCACTGACTCAAAAAATGACATGCTTTCTTTCAATCGGCACAGATCCTACAACATCAATGTTTTAAATCCGATATTCTGACTTAATCAGTGCCTATTCGTGATATTTTCGGTCGACCACTGCCATCCAAATAAGGTTCATGGAAAATATACAAATTTTCATAAACTAATAAAATGTTACAAACATCGATCACTATAAATTTGCACCGCTAATGGTAAATTACACACCATGTCATCTTTACTCAATATTGTGGGATTAAACTTCCGTACTCAAACTCCTGAGATATTATGTGGCGGTAATGTCTCTCTTCAGCGTCCAAAGTTATCAATCTACATGATGGCTCTCCAGCTTCATTTGTAGCTCGTTTTTATGTCCTTTATTTTCTAATAGCATCTTCCGTCTGGCTCCTTGCTTATTGGTTCAAGATTCTAAGGGAACTAATCCACACATGAAACTAGGGAGTTCATTTTACTGCTCACGTTACATTCAGTATTTCTGAAAGAACTCAGCGTCTTATATAGTTCTTGGCTTTGCTGTTCCGAAGAGAGATTTTTATGACCAGAGCAAAAGCCTTAACGCTTCCAGTTTTACTACGTTCATTGTTTTTATAGACTCTGATGAGCTGACTAATATAATTTTTGTCAAAGACGCCAGCTTTTATTTTTCTATAGTCAACCCAAGAAAAACCTGACACAAATACGTAAAGCCGCCACCATCCATAAGGTATATGTGCAGAGGTGCAAAGAGTACCCAGTTTCTGTCCAATAGAGGATTGTTGATGACGTTCCTTGCCTGTGAGGCAGCAGTTCCACTTGCGAAGCCCAGCCCTTTATCCTATAATGTTAAACGGTGCCTAGTGTCACATAAACACAAAAAGCATGGCTGCTTGGTTATACGCACTGTTGTCCCAATAAAATATTTTCCATCTAAAAAAATAAACAAAATAAACAAAATAAACAAAATAAACAAAATAAACAAACTAAACAAAATAAATAACATAAACAATACAATTAAAATATGCAACATAAACAAAATAAACAACATAAACAAAATAAACAAAATAAATTAGGCATATCTTCTCTATCACTGTCAATTATATAGGGAAGTTCTCCAAAGGAAGATAATCTCTATAATTTGTATCATGGTGACCTACTAGATGACGTGCAGATTCAAAACCAGGACACTTCAGGCTGCTCCAATACTAACAGTCATCCATATTCACAGCAATAGTGCAGACATAGCAGGCACTTTCAATTTTCCAAACCAACGGAAATCCAAACATTAAATAGCTTTTCTTGGACTTGGTCTACAAATGTAGATACTGACTGTAAACCTTGTATAGCATGTGTGGCAGCCAAGCTTTTGGCATGGTTTCAAAATTTCACACTAAAAGAAGCGTGGTAAGCACTTATCGTAAAATTCTATCACTGGATTTTTCACAGGAACTCAACTAGTAATAAATGGCATGTTCTAAGTAAAAATATATCTCATGAAGCATATATGTCCTTGCATATAATAACTCAACAATGGCCACAGCTAATAAACTTTAACTGATTGAGCAAGTCAAATGCGATGATTGAATTGTTCACATCAAAATTGTTTTAAATGGGGCAAGAAGACGTAAGCAATATATTCATTGTTGAACAGTAAAAATTTGTCATAGTTTTGTGTACGCACTCCAGTTGAGTTGATGCTATAGAATTGAAAGGTGCACAGGTGATAGGATAGCAGCTCGCTTGCTTTTCATTTGCGGCAGAGTAATATTTAAGAGTGTATTGCTGCTCGTTAGAAAGAGAGGATCGGTAGTAATAATCTATAGGGACAGGCTAGTTGCGTCTAGGCAATGGAGAGGTGTGGATAGACAGATAATACAGCTGCTATAAAGAGATTTATTGTTGGTAGGTTAGTTATTGTGAGTTGTTTGGTGGCGGACTTAAGTAAGTAGGTTGTGAGAGTAATGTAGTGTGGAGAATATAAATGGAAGTAGGTAGATTGTAGTCGTAGATTACTAGCTTAACGTATGAAGTTCTACTAGCTACTACGTAGTTTTTTACTTAAATAAATCATGTGGCAGGTAGAGAAAGTGTGATGGTGTATTGCCAGCGACAGGTAGGTTATGTAGCTAGGGAGGAAAAACAGTAGTAAATGATTTGCAGAGGCCAAATGATGGGAAGACATGTAAAGGCACCACCTTTAAAGCTTGGGGATTTGGGAGATCTACAAGTTAAGAATTCCTACCAGTTGCTAATGACAACTCTTTCCATATAAACATGTGAACAAGACTAACATGGATGGCAGATTTGTTGACTGGAAAAGAAATCCGGTTAAAATGATGTGAGTAATAAAATAATGAAATGTTTGATGTAGAAAATGTACATAGAAAGCAATGAGAAATACTGAAAATCGCCCTTGATTAATAGTATCTTTGCAGTCTTCCAAATTGAAAACTAGAAGATAGCAACTACATTCGGAACGATTTCTGTAAAGTACGGATAAAAAACTTGCTTAAGCCAAATGGTTTAACATTCCGTTGAATATTGATGTTAGAGAAGTTACCTTGTTGAATTTATAGAAAATTTGAATACTCAATTTGCTTGTAATAAGAGCTGAATCATGGAAAAATTGGCCGAGGTTCTATGGCATCTTTTAGTTTGGTCAGCATCTGCTTCAATGTAAGTTTTTGTAGTTTGATAACGAGGATGTAAATGGGAATTGGTGCATACGCCCACTGATCTCTAAAGAAGACTGGATCGAGTTTCCCATCGTTTACAACAGCGAAAAGTGTAGTCACGAGTACTAGCCCTCGTTAGTCAAAATAGCGCGGGAAAGGCTGTCATGTTATGCAACATTATATATAAGCTTTGTTTGATGGGGACTAAAATGGCGTCCAACGACTGATCTCACTTTGAGACGGAAGAAGGAAGTGTTTTTTAGAGATCAGAGCATACGCCGCATAATCTACTGTTATCGTCTAGTTACAGCTACTACCTTTAGTGGTAACGTTATGCATAATTAGAATAATTATGTTAAATGAGATGTTACGAGAAGTGGATATTGTAGAAGACACCAGGCACGAGGTGGAGGTATAAGAAAATGAGTTAAAAGCAGATGAGTATGTTTCTAATTCCTTACTACAAATACAGCGTTATTACAGTAACGACATTGTCTGAGTTGTTCCAAACAATATGCTGTTTCTACGTCGATGTATGCACTGGCCCATTATATGAATATAGTTTGGCTGCTAACCATAGTGCATGAGTGGTACTACAAATATAGCTACTGAAAGCCATGAGGCAGTGACGTTTTGAGAAATCCCTTTTTACGTCGTCTGTACAAGAGAAAGTGTAAACAGTCGGACTTTGCGTATGAGAATACTGTACTGTACTGTGTTCTCCTCCATCGGCAAACGTGTTACCATGGAGCTGCATTGCTGAACTATCGTAAAATCAATGCATAGAAACCAGTTTTCTTTTGTGTCTTCCATTTTCTAAACATTTCTTTCAACATACTTCTACTCGCAATTCCAGCTTTATTATCCCTCAGCTTAAACAGTTATTACTTTCTCTTTTGATGGCAAAAGTCCTTTATGAAGGACTGTTCCAACGTCGCCACGTACGAAAACATTCCAAGGTAACTGCAAAACAGGACCTATTTGGATGCAGCTTGATTAATATAACTGTTTACGTATTTAATACTATCATGTTTTGAAAAGAATACCTCTCGAGATATGTTTTTAATAGCCAGAGTTGCTGACCCGAAGCCGAAAAATCTGAAGCATCATGAGAAAGTGATAAAACGGTCAAAAAAGACGGCAAGCTTCTGCAATCACAAAGTCACTAGAAGCGTTTGCTCAGATTCTTTGCCTACAAATAGTGATGAGTAGCTTAAGGTAAATTCAGAACACCGCAAAGAACATGACAAAGAATATGGCAAAGACCAGTGCAAAGGACATCGCAAAGGACATGGCAAAGAACATGGCAAAAAATATGGCAAAGAACATGGCAAAGAACACGGCAAAGAAAATGGCAAAGAAAATGGCAAAGAAAATGGCCAAGAACATGGCAAAGAACATGGCAAAGAAAATGGCAAAGAAAATGGCCAAGAACATGGCAAAGAAAATGGCAAAGAAAATGGCAAAGAAAATGGCAAAGAAAATGGCAAAGAAAATGGCCAAGAACATGGCAAAGAACATGGCAAAGAACATGGCAAAGAACATGGCAAAGAACATGACAAAGAACATCGCGAAAATTATACTTTCATCACATATATCATGATTGTGTATGAAATTGAGTTTTTTTTAAGACTCCAGATACCATACCATAGTATCGAAATATAAAGGACAGGTTAACATACACCGACGAACTAGGAATTTTTAAAATTATCATATCAATGCTATTTTAGCGGACGATACACTTGTTGACAGATCTTTTTACCGTACTATATATCTGACGTTTTTAAATAATATCGGCTAATCCTATGAATAACCCAAGTTATGTTTACAACGACGTTCTTACGTTATGCTTGCTCCAAATGTTAACCATCTTTATCTACTCTTGGTCCTTCTCTTCTCCACAAGAGCAATTGCTCTACAAAGGTCCTAAGAAACATAGAAAGGTACAAATTACTGCAAGATTCACGTTTGGTCTTCCAGTGTCTTCAGTAATCAGACTCTGTGCCCACCTTACTAATGAAGTGAGTGTCTAAGAGAGCGTAAGTGCAAGGCACGCCAGCCATCGGCGTATGAGCACTTTAAATTTTCTGGGACTGGAGTTGTTCTGCTAGAATGAACAGTAAAGTGTAAAATATTTGCATTCTCACTAAATACTGTCTCGAAAATATACCAATACTCTATTCAAGCATCAAGAAGACACAAGGTACAACAATTAATTGGTTGTTTTAGCTTTAGATTCAAACTTGTTTCTCATTGCGCCATCGTAAGATGATCTCACAGGGGCCAAAATCGGTTGTGGAAGAATAGTTTCATTTAAGGCTTAGAAAACAAATGAATGAACGATTGACTGGATCAAGTTACAAAATACGGTTTTTTATAGCTTATATATTGAAAATGAATCTTTATTTTTCACGTTTTTTTGAGTACATTGGGGATTTCTATTAACACTTTTGCCTGACTGATAGATGTTTATGTCCGCGAAGGGGCTCACATCCACCTGTCCCTACGTCAACTCATCTGTAGATCTATAGAATGGTGCCTTGAGTTTATGTAGCTTCATTCAAGTATCCTATATTTAGTAATGATAAAATGAAGAGAGTGGATACTGCCCAAGGATAATACTACATGGTCGTGTTATCACAGAGCGGGCACGGATTTAACTAGGTCCTTCTAGAATTGTTGACCCAACCAGCCTCCCCCCATCCTAGTGGTGACACGAAGCACTTTGGCTCTTTTAAACTTCTCAATCTGTATAAAACCGAGAAACTGTGCCTGTAAATTTTTCTTGCTCTGCCCGAGAACCATCTTGTTGCAGAGCGTAATGGCAACAATCAAAACTGTTAAGGTCCGTAACTCGCTTAACTGAACGGCAAACTTAAACAGACTCAACACAGGTCACATAGTTTATTACACTCCATGGCTTGCAAGCCGAATATGACGTGAAATGTAAAGTATGTATTTTGCTACGTAATCTCAGAGATGTGAGACCAACATATTCAGCCTTGCTGCAGCAAGAATAAAAGGTAGTTGCAGAATTCCATATTTAAGATGTTACACGGTCTTTGTTACTATCAAAGTGTTTATCTTAATAAAGTTGCATAAATAATTGTTGTAAACTTGTATAAATATGCACTGTATTTTCTTACACAGAGCTGGATGAGTTAAGAGTGGGAAACGCTAGAACTTCTCGCTTGGCCACAACCAACTTTGCTTTGATTCGCAGCTCAACAATTATCTAACTTGTGTTGCCTCGGTTGTATATCGGTCCATTACATATCTTACACATATAGTACCTTAATGGTGCAAGGAAAAACATGAAATAGGATATGATTTGACTTATGAGAATATACCTTTGGTTTCTGTCTGGCTACTCCACGGAGCGAGGTCAATCTCAAGGGAGTTTCGTGTACAAGTTTTCTGTTATAAGACAATACATTTTTTTTCATTTACCTCAAAATTTTTTAAAAATATTTTGTCAAAGCTAAGCAAAAGGTACTAAAATTAGCTGTGAAAAGCAAGTGTATGATTTGTACATTTACATTACTTTCTATTTAACACAGGTTTCCAGTAAGAGGCTATATAAAGAATGGGAATCATTGATACGATAAATATTTTAGCTCAAGCTAGGTACCACTTTCGAATCTATTCCCTGAAAATGAAATGTTACGATCAATGATCTCTCAAAAACACTGGATCGAGCATCTTCCGTCTGAAAATGAGGTCACTCGTTGGACACCATTTCAATCCCCATCAAACAAAGCTTACAAACAATATTACATAACATGGCGGACTTTCCCGGGCAATTTTAACTTCTGGGGGCTAGTATTCGTGACCACATTTTTCCGCTGTTGGAAGTAATGAGATCACTGTTTACGATACAGGGGAAAGTATGAGAACCAGTCCTTTACAAAAGTATTTCCACTTCATTATAGACTCCATGTCTTAGTTTTGAAACAGTCCTTCTATTTTCTTATACTTGAGTTAGCTTTGAGGTGCAAGCCCAATTATTCGATGTAGACAGCTTCAGGGTTTGTCAATAGCCTCTCTGTTACACTTAAAGCTCAGGGTGACTACATAGGTGAATCAGACTCTATCTTCCCTTAAACGAATTCAGTTGCCATAATCCCTTCCTGTGTGTCCTTCCCTCTATTCAATCTTGTTTACTAGCTTAGCATTCCTATTATTTGCGACGATTTCGGAATGTATACCATTACATTCAATGTAAGTGGGAATGAATTCCTCCTTTTCTCCTCCATCCGATAAGTCTTGAGACTTTGTACATTCCAGCATATTCACTCTTTTGCCTGTGACATAAAAGCTACGGAAATAGCAGCTATTAACTCCCTTCTTTGATTTTATTCCTTAGAATTAAAGATGGCAGATCATAAAGGAAACACTAGCTGCTTCATTTCCTGGACAACTAAATCTCAACAATCTGACGAGATTGATTGGCTACAAGAAACAGTGTGGACTTGCGATGTAAAAGATTAATAATGAGTGACAGGAAGCTCAAAGTGTCCTAGATAATGAAAAAGACTACAGCAATACATAAGTGAAGAGAGTGCGAGTGATGGGGTCTGACTGGGGATGCTGTCAAGGAGGGGATTTACAGGGATCCAATAATATCCTACTGTCCACGTTGGTGATGTACATTTCATATAGGTACAACGGCACTAGAGCAGTGTTTCTTTGTCGTGATATATTGAGGGACCTTGAGAGTAAGTTTAGAAGTCAAGGGATGAATGGGACTGTACGGGTACTTGAGGAGGAGTAACAGATTTAGAGGACGGAAAACAACAACAAGGGAATAAAAACAACTATATCGTTTTATAAAAATAAAGATCTTTTAAGAAAAAATTAGTTAGTCCTTCCAAGTGCACTCTAGTGAATTTTTAAAATAACAAATCCAGTATCAAGCTTGGTTCAAATTTATTTCGCACAGATTAATGGTATCAGAATGTTGTTTGTATGAATGTATAAAGTGTGGGTCGCTTTCGGAAAATTTAATTAAACAGATACCAGCTGAGTGCCACATATGCGGTGACTCTTCAACTCTATCACTCTGCAAAATGCAGGGACTTCTGATTACTTAGCCATCTCACTGTTATAGGCCCTTCCAACTGCGTCATGTTCGTAGTAGCATTAATATCTCGTTTTTATTTCTCAATTCTGTCCAAGATTTGATTTTCCTTAACAGATATTTAAAAGCTAGCGGAGGCTAGGTAGATCACCAAAATCTTTCTCGAAGTAGTTCTTCGTTTCGCTTCTGTAATCGTGTAGAAGCATTCTGGAATGAGAAGAAGTGCTAACGTCGGGATTTAGTTGTTGTTTTCAAATGCAAATACAAAAAGGAGTGTTCATGGATAATAAAAAAATGCCGCATGAAAAATCGGGCGTAAAAAGTATATAAAGCAATAGAGGGTGCATAGAGAGACAAATGCAGTCTTCGATGTGCCTGATGCAAACAACAGGTCATAGAAATGGGACCTTTAGTCAAGAATTCCATGACATTTAAACAGAAAAGAAGCACGTGATGTAATCTGCACAATAGCTACAGTAAAATCAACTGATATTCTAACGGAGGGTATTCCCAATAGAGGTATTATCCATGTCCATAATTGGAAGAAACTCGATCAATAACATCCATAACCTATGTTTTGACTGGTAGCTCTTGGACTTCCAGTTTTAAGAAAAGTATAATAAAGTGTAAGCAGCCGTTGCCATCACAAGCGCAGCCATGAACTCTTACACATTCTTCCTCGAAGTTTTATTGGCAAGGGCAACAAAACGTCGAGTATGCAGAAGGTATGTAAGCTTTTATATATTTTCTATGACGATATTTCAAGCGAAGAGACCTAGGTTTTATGCTTGAAGCATTTGCCGGGCAAATATTGTAGAGCTATGGCGTGTGTCCAAGCTGATATCTATCCGTCTTTAAAAGAGGACTATAGAAACACACATCTGCCATATGCATCTATAAGTAGGCGTATTCGGTCCTTGTCTGTATTCTAAACAGGTCTTGTTTGTGATGTTCAGTTAAACAGTACAAGCAGTTCTTAGTAATTTACTTCTTGTATGTATTTAAGTTTAATGTGACCTCCAAGAACGTAAATGGGAAAGCAAAGCTTACGTGTACGACCAGATGATCCACTCCTGGTCACATTTAACTGACTGGGTTTTATCCTGAAGATAACTGTAAGACACAAAAGAAACTTAGCGGCAGGCGACATTATAGTAAACCACAATTGAGCGAGGCACACCGTTCTTTCAAGGCTTGTTATTATGTGTACAAAGAGTGAATAATACCCGAACAGGTGCAGGTTTTTATTTAACAGTGTTTCTTTGTTAGCCATCACGAGCAACTGTTAATGTCTTTGCTATCTAAAAGCCTGTGGTTATGGGAGAATTTCAGGAAGATGTTAGCACGTGGATGAAATCTGGATATACCCTAAAGTGCTGGCAGTATGACAACGTATTAAACCTAGTAAATTGTCTATGAAATCATGCATCTCAAATACAGCTCTACTGTGGGACCTTACAGCCACTGTACGTGGCATCTGTGTACATATTGTTTACTAGTATAACACTTCAGTTTTATTGGTAGGGTGAATACAAAGACAGGAATGCAGTTTTAGTTAGTCATGTTATTGACATGTTGATTATTAAAGTATGAAAGAAAATATTAAGCATCCAGACCTTCCAATATCTATTACGGTAAATGCCAACAAATAAGATCGACACTCAACAAATTTAGCTATGCGAAGTACGAACACACAGCAGTCATGCCTCTGCTGTTTCAAATTGAGGCATTTACACTACGAGGTTTGCTCTCCCTCCCCTGCTAAAATTAGCTAATAGCTTAATCTTGTCACTCCAGGCATTGGCAGTAGTAAACGTAACCCCACCCTTCTTTTGGTCTGCCGGAGTTTCATTGTACAATAACACTCTCGAACTACAGCTAATTTTTTTGTGTGTAGTCGTTCTGAACTGAATTCTAAATACCGTGTTTTCACCTTGTGCCCGCTTCCTGAGATCAAAAGGTAGCCACAAAGCTTTTTCATACTATACTTCCCAACCTCTTAAAGAAGTGTAATATTTCATTTTATAAATTTCAATCCAATCTATTTTCTCCCATTCGAGGTTATGACCTAAGGTTCTGTCGGGTTGTCATAGAGAAAAAGCTCTACAGCCTACAACACGAATTATGCTTTAAAAGGATTGATACATAAGTATTTTACACAACTCATGGTTACTCTAATGGAACACCTGAGTATTTAGGTGCTGTAAACTTAGACACAAGATTTTATTTCTGTTAAAAAATCTTTCACTCAGTACAAGGTACGGTTGCCACTTTAAGGTATTGAGTTGCTTTGAAAGAAGTGGAAGCAAAAAGTAAACACAAAAATAAACTTAATTACAGACAAAAAATTATTAAAGATTTCCAAGAAGATGGCGATTGACATTAGATTTAAAAATTGAGCGTTAAGATAATAAGTAAGAGGAAAGCAGTCTGAAGACAGAGAATTCCAGATCTTGGCATTCCCAGAGAAGAAACTGTTAGCATAGAGATTTCCGTAGGTGATAAGGTGACATAAATACCTGAGATATGTCCCTATCATGTGCACTTGTCTATTTGTGTCCCTGTCATATGCACAATGTTTTTCTACTTCTGTAATTGTAGACTGCTTATATCGTTTTAATTTCTATGCCACAATTTGAACTATTTTGATGGATTGATTTAGTAATACACAGTTCATCCTCGATTACTCAAACAGCCTGAAATGAATGCAGCAAGCCCCTTTATATGTTCCAAATTCAGATATTTGGTTTCAACAAAGATATAGCTTACCTTATACCCATATTTATTGGGTATCCACTGTTCATTTTTTCACTAGAAAAAATTCCAAAACTCTTATAGGCTGTTGTGAAAGTCTTACGGTGGGCATTTACAAAGTGACCTTTTTGTAGTGTAAATCGATGCTATGATCCCAATGACGTAAGCACGATATTCGACGAAATTCAAACTAACGGGTTTCTATTCGAAACATCCCTTAAGACATAACTCATTCAACGAATTGTAGATATGTACCACATGGTCATACACTCATGGATGCAAATCTATTTTGACTCATAAAAATGTCAATTGGGTCCTTATTTAAACCCTTGATTTGAGCTAAATTGAGCTGCTAAGAAAGTTCCACCCCTAGATTTTGTCCAGTCCCAACTCCTGTTAGTCCTCGATATTTTACTTTCATCCCGGTTCTTTTTAAGCTCACTCTCTGGTTTCTTCTTTAAATTTGCCTTTGTTGATAATTTTAGAATATCGTGTGACGGTCTCTCTTTTCTTCATATTGTTTTTCCTTAAATCTATACTTTTGACACGACCACAGAATAGAAGAACTCTGTGGCTATGAGCTTATGACATTATATTCTGCGTTCGAGATCGTTCTTGTGAAACGCAACAACCGCAACAACGAGCATAACAGAACCATTCCTTTGAAATCGTTGCTTAGCAGCAAGACCAGTGATAGATTCCAATATCCATCGCAGGTGTTTACCAAATCAGATTCACACCGGTACAGTTTGGATAATGTTTGATTGTTGTGTCTGCAGGTTATGTGTAAGTTTGGTTGATTATTTCAATGGCTATAACACACATTAAACATACAGAATTTAGTTTAATCCACTGTGAAAGCAGAAGCGGTTCTAGCAAAGGTCTTTAATGGCGTCCTTTCATAACAGGACAGAATCGGCATTTTCATTTAACAATATCTTTTAAACTTTGGCGTTCCATAATATTACTTTTCCATATTATACCACCAACAAATTGTAATTACAACAACAGTCTTCCGCTGGTGGTGAATTCTATTTTATTTCTTTGTATGGAGGTAAAGCCTTAGTATTGTCATCGCTTGAAATAGAGAATTGTGTTGACATCATCGCATGACAGTTGTGTACTTCTTGAGCTGGATCAGGATCTAAAGCAACTTTTTTCACCCTCTTATGCACAGCCATCCGTCGTTTTGGTAGATATCTAGGCTATTCTAAAGCCCAAAGTATTTATTCATTAAGCAGGCTTGGCCGATGAACCGCATCAGGAATTCACAAAACATCTTTTGAACTTCACAAAAACCGTCTTTTTAGCATCAATGTTTTCGGTGTTCTGTGGTCGGACGACTTGGAGAGACTAACCCAAGAAAGTTAACGATCGAAGCCCAAGGCAACACTTGTGAAGTGTCTACTATCTTCCAAACTTATTTTCAAAGCAAGGACAAACGAAGATTATAAATCCAGCTGGTTACAATAAAGTTCAACTGCAGCGGGAGCAAGATTAAAAGCATCGATAACATTGAGGTGAAATAGCAAGGGATACAAGTTAGTTTTATGGTCGAGGAGGCGAGATTCCTTACAGAAAACTGGTAGAATTACGTTCCTTTTAACTGATCATTCTCTTCGTGATCGCTTTATTACCAAGTTTTCTCAATATTATCAACAAATCTACAGGTCGGCGGTATCGTAGGGTTCAACTTGAACGATATTAACAAGAATACAAAATAACAAAGGTCCGTATAACGAATGAAAAACACAGGTCATTCTTTACAGAGGAAAATCAGTAACCGCTTTTAAGTCTTGCTGATCAAAGTATTTTGCCATGTCACATACGAGATATTCTGACCTGAGTTTGTCGCCCAGAAGCGGTGGAAGCGGAGGTAATAGTCATGGTTCTACCACACCTCGTGGAAGCTTTCGAAGCAGCCGAGAGGACTTACTAAATGAAAGCTACGGTACCTACGGGAGCAATCCTGACTTAAGATACAACATAAACGATGAATTAGACGACTGGAGACATGGGATAGATCGCCGAGGATCTTACAGCGCATACAAGGAGGGGCGGCTGTTTACTGACGTTCTGGATGAGTTAGAATATCAGATCAGGAAGGCTGAAGATGATTCGACTTCATTGATCCACGATTTTGTAAGTACATATCCTTCTAGCGTTGATTACTTACTTTTTAATTTAGCACTTAACGTCCCGGAGGAGGATATAATAGACGTTTTTATATGCGATATCACTGCAGGAGTGAAGTCAATACGGGATAGTTATAGTTTGTTTGTTTTCAATGATGGGTTTTGAGTTTTCGATTGTCATTGCATTGTTCTAACTCAAGACCAATTTTGTGACGTCGTAGTCGAGTCTATCACCCTACAAGCCAAACTCAGGAGAACGACTATAGGTCCTTTGATGTTCAATATGCACACTGCAGATCAGTTGCTTATCGAGAGGTTCCTTAGATATACACAGTAAGCCAGTTCGAGTAAGAGCCATTAAAACTTAGAGACGAATTCTCGACTTTGCCATTGTCACATAAATCAATACAAACAAACAGAGTGACCGCTACTTAAAAAGAATGACTTAGATATGTCTATTTTATAATATCCGGCTCATTTGTGTTGAAGAGTTGTACCATTATTCACTACGGTTTTTCTTCCATCCAATCGAAAAAAAGTCTTGCTCACATCCACGCCCTGGTTTGTTTATGAATTGACACGTGGTCGTCTAGAGTTCAAGGAAACGTAAGCCAACATTTTTCTTACCTTGAATGGATTGAAACACCCCATGATAAGTTAACGCAGTTTTTCAATAATACAGACCTATATGATTACCCGAGCTCACAGAATACAATGCTTCAGAATGTTGAAAGGGTCATTTATTCCATGAGCAACTTTGTTTTTCCGCAACTAATCAGTTTGTAAGCGATTCAGGTATTGGTAGCTTAGAATAAAATTACTACGAGATATCTTTAAAACTACTCATGATTTTCCTTTACTATATTTGAATGTCAGGATATGACTAAATAATTTCACTGCATTTTATCATGATCGGAAGATTTGGGAAAGGGGTTTCCTCGAGATAATATAATAATAC
>JAAAKL020011259.1:0-13779 GCA_010016065.2 Carybdea cf. marsupialis auct. non (Linnaeus, 1758) | reverse complement strand
AGACAGAGCCAGATATATCATCCTTGTCCAAAGCCAAACAGGCTCAACCCTCGCACTGACTTTACCCATTGATGTACATTGCATTGATATGATTGAATTTTAATTGGTGTTCATTGTAGTTATGTTAATAGTTAGTGTTAAAATGTTGATAATTTAGCTATAAACATTGTTTTTTTCCACACAGTTACTGATTTAGAATTAATTATAAAATGTAAACAATAAAATAGAATAAAGAATGAAGATAGTTTAATTGAATTTTATATATTCTATTCGCCAGTTATGATAAGTCATTATTTGAAATGAAATGGGGGACGCAAACTTTTCATTAACCAAAAAATGGGGACACTGCTGGAAAAGGTTGAAAACCCCTGATCTATCAGGTATAAAACTGAGTTCCCTGGAAAAGAGTTACCTAGGAAACGAGATGATATGATCTGTGAAGACAGTGGTGTATCATAGCTTACATCTGATATAATAAAATAAAAGAGCATAGGGCAGCTGGGTCGACATATCATTTGTAAACTTGCAGGGTGCCATGATGCTGTCAAAATTATGCACCTATATCAAGTCAGGTCTGAAGATGTGTTATTCATAAAATGGCAAATTGTCACATATCTATTTTTCAAAACCCTACTGTTGAAATGTTGAAATGTTTATATACATCTATATTAGTGTCTCGTTTACCAAAATAATAAGTCTTCAAATTAGCAACAAGGAAGCTAATATCTGATATCTGATAGATAACTAATATCTGATACTGATATTCATAAAAAGACCACTAGTTTTAAAGTATAGTTCACTGAAATCAGGATCTCCTGGATAATGATGTCATTAAAATTAAAGGATACAAGTATAAATTTATTTTTTGGGGGTGGGGGGGGGAGTCCAATGTTCTTCCTTCGTAAGGTCTTTAGTGCCAAGCACATCCAGGAAAAGTTTAATGATGCCAACCAATTCCCAGGAATAAATGTTCAACAGTTTCCCCAGAAATTTCAGTTATTTTGCAAAAGTGATTTTCTCTTGGCATACCAGCTGAATTCTATCCCACAACACCAGTACAAACCAAACCAGTATTCACAGTTTACAAACCAGTATTCACAGTTGAAGCTATTTAAAGATAATGTATGATACTTGGTTATTCAAGAAAGCATGGTACTTCTATGTTGTATGAGATTTGCAGCACATTAAATATTATATCTGATTTTTCAGAAGTTTCATAGTAGCACTTCTAACTCTAGGAGTTTCAGGAGCAGTTGACAATATGGTAATTTAACAGTGGTGTCAAGTGATAGTGTACATCAGTGATGGAAATCTCACTCTTAATACCAGGGCATCAATTCAACTTCACAGACAATCGCTAAAGATATCACTTCATTTCATGTACTTCATCAATAAGTCCATGTGATCCTACTTAGCCACTTTATGCTTAGGCTTTTTGTACAACTTTAGTTCATTAGGTACTGGACCTCATGCCTATCAAGGTCACTGGCCAACACTAGCCATCATGAATTGAGGGAAAGCTTTCACTTTCAATTTTCCTTGAAAACTTTGGTATTTTTCCTTGGTAGACTTCTGTGAAAATCATTTCCCTTCATAAAGTACATAATGAAAAAAGGATCAAAGCATTACTTTGTTCTAAGTTGAGCAATTGTTTGCTTTGACCCCATAAGTAGCCACAAAAATTAAACACACTGCAACATTTTAAATGCAACTTTTGAACAGATCTGCAAAAAGCTTACAAAAAACTCTTATATGGTTATGGATCTGAATTTGGAGGCAAGAGCTTGCTAAGCCGGCCATCAAAAGTCCCTCCCCCTCCCCCCTTGGCACAAGAGGAAAAATTGATACTCTTCCACCAGCTCAAACATCTCAAATACCATTATAAATGTAGGGACTGAAAACCTCACAATTTACATAACGTATGGACAGTTCTTGTCAATTTGGCATGTATTTTATACTTACAGCTGAGCAGAATATAGGGCAGCGGACTTTATTTGTTGATGTTCTCACAAATCTAGTTGCAACACAATTGACTGGGTTTTCTAAACACATCCTTGGTAATGTCATCTACAATAAGAAAATATGTAATTAAGTTAATATGTATAATGATGTTAAAGTGATATATTTAAACATTAACAGATTAAGAGCAATCATGTAAATATATTTTATATGTGTTTGCAAACTGATTTGTGGTCCTTTGTACTGTGCATCATGGAATGCTGATCTACAAATTACACTGTATATGAATACATCTAAATGTTACGTTTGGACTGTCTGAAAGCATCTTACCAAAGTCGACGTAGATATAGGAATTAAAATATTCAGACTCAGTTAGACAACTTTTAAAACATTGTCTCTGAAGTTTCATCCAAGACTCAACAGGACTTTTCACTAATGACATTATCTAATGTATGTATATATCATGGTAATCATCAAGTGTATTGGCAAGCATTTCAATATTTTCACCCATGGTAATGTGCCAGATAAAAATTAGTGTACATGAACAGGAGCTAGACACTGAGCCCTGGGAATACTGTACAAGAACAGGCAAATCTGGATAATGAATATGAACTGTGTAAGCATCATCCAATTGGTGCTAAAAATCAATCCTCAGACCTCAAAATCCATACAAGAGATGTGTACATGCACCTGAAGAAAAGAAAACTGAAGCCAGGTAATTCTCATGCTGTCTCCTAGTGGACTGGTGTATAATTTGATGGGCGGTATTATGTAGGTTCTCCTTGTGTGACCTTTTTATGATACATGGCTTGGTTTACATGACACTTTTTTACTTTTCTCAAGGAAATCAGTTTACACATCAGGCCACCAAACCCAGTTTATTTCTATTTCTATTTTTGGTGGCATACTCATTTTCAAGCATTGCCAATTACCCAGTCAGGATGGGTAATGTCCTGGGGAGTGAGCACATTTATAAGGGTAGGCTTTGGTTAGGTGTGCTTGAACCCACTACCTCTGGTCTGTGAGTCCAATGCCTTTATTACTAATCTCAAATATCCTCTACCTCACGGATTTTAAACTGTGAGTCATGGGTCTTTTTCAAGGGGTTGCAAAATATAACTTTTTAAAATGCACCTCACAGAGAAAGCTTTCAGGTTGGTTTACCCTTACTGAAGTCCTACAAAAACCTCTACACTGGTCAAGGGCAAACTCTTTTATACAAAAAGCTAGAATATCTTAAATTCAAATAATCTGCATTATTACTTATCTAACTTGCTGTTTGCAGTTATCTAACTTTATCCTCTGTTCCTTGTTTTCTACAATGTCTCCTGAGTAACTGAACTGAACTAAACTAGCAAAGTTCTGCTATCCACTGCAAAACTTTATTATCTCAAACAATGGTGTGTAAGTCGTCATACTAAGGGTTGCAGTATGAAAAGTTTGAAAACCTTTCTAGATACACTATAGATTTTCTTTTTAAGGTGGTTTAAAGCTTAAAGTCATAATGTAATGCAGTTCATGGTCTTATTCCTAATACTTAACTATATTCACATAACTCCCCAAATTGTTTTGCATTAGTCCCACATATTGTGACTTATTGCCCCCCTCCCTCCCTTTTATAAACTCTATCACCATGATCTGGCCTCTTACTTTACTGTTAAATCACCAGAGAGTACAAACATGTAGACAGACTGTATATTTGACTACATATTTTGCTGCAAACCACCTGAAGATGATGTCATAAGTCACACATGCCATCCAATAACACCCTTTAGAATGCAAAAAACGTATTACAAAAATGATTTTATAATAGATGAGAATACCCAGTTAACACATTGTTTTAGTACTGTACACATAGCTCATTATTGCACATACAAAAAACAGATGCACCAGTATTTCAACTTCACCATGCCATCTATAATCATGGCATTCTATAAATACATACCTTTGCATAATATAAAACATCTGGCTGCAATGGACTACACCTGGTAACTGATTTCTTCCAAATCCGCCCCTATAATGTGAAAATGATACATATTGGCATAAAACAGGAAATTATTTTACTTCACACAATTCATGATTAATTAATGAAATATTCCAGTAGGTCAAAGAGTGTACGTAGCATCATTCATAATCCTAGGATGTCAATCTGTGAAGATGTAAAATCATGGCTGACATATGAAACTATTGATTGGTTCTCAAATAAAAATATAAAAGCATACAGAAAACAAAAGCAGTGAAGAATGTCACAGCTATCAAACATAGATTCTAGATTCAACAGATAGCAAAAGAGGCAATTTTGGTGCTCACATAGTCAGATATTGTACATTGATTGATGCATCCTCTACATGTGTTGGGCACTCTAGAAGGTCTATTTAATACATAGTCCCAAAAGTTCATATCATGGTAACAGGTTCAGGTAAAAATTATTATTTTGTAACAATAACTTCCACATCTACAAACATATTGTACACAACTTGGACAATAAAATACCTACAGATTTATACTGATACTGGATTGCATTTAAAATCCACTGTACTGCACAGATTTCATCTAACATTGCTTCAAGCCATAGAAAGAAATCTTTATGTGATAGTCATTTTACAAACTAGAAAAATCTAGTGAGGATATAACTTCATATTGAGACTGTTGAAATTAAGCTGCTTTTTCGTTATAAAATTTGGCTACTCAAGAACCTTAAATGCAAACGGATGTATTACCAAATAGTCATTACTAAGAGATGATGAAAAACATACTGGGTTATTCAAACACAATAAAACAATTTCAGACTAAAATGATGTATGCAGAATCTGAAAATCAAAATTTATTAATTTTTCACTAAAATTATAAATAAAGCAGTTTCAGCTTTAGTAACAAAACATGCTTTTGACAAATTGTATTGCTACTTCCATAATTTCACTTCATAGGATGAGTAAATGTTGAAACAGAAAAATTGTATGTAATGGTGAGTATAGTAGACTGCTAATCAACAATCAGTAGAGCAAGACAGTGAATGGAACAGCAAAGAGGTATATAATTAAGCATGAAGCAACAAATGTTCATACAGAATAAAATATATGATCCTTCAAGTTTACTTTTTGTGAAACACATAACCTTTTCATATTAGGATATAGTTGTTATTCTCAAAAGACAACAGCAGCAACTTTCAAACACATGGTCGATAAATGCAAAATTGTGCCAGGGATAGTTTTTCTGCAGTAGACAATGATAACACTATATACTTATGACTTGTTAATTTTTGGTTACTGTTATCATGTTTACCATATGCTGTAAAGAAATAGATTGTACCAAGCCGGAATGCCACAATGTAGATACCAATTATCAAGGACTATGTTTTACCAGGAACCACACTATGGAGTGACATACGGCACACTTACAATGGGTTTATGAATGAGGGCTACCAGCATGATACTGGAAACCAAAATTTGAACTTTGTGGCTCCCGAAATCAGGCATTAAAACCAATTGCATAGAGGCTATGTGGCAAAGGGTCAAGGGCAAGTTAAGTTGCTGTTTGGTTCATTTAATGAGATGCTTCCTGTCTATCTAGCCAATTTACATAATTGTCATCGGCGTTTTAGCTGCCCTTCTTTTTATAACTTTTGGAGTCAAGTTTGTGAAAATACCCTCTTTAGTTCAATGTTTTCTATTAAGAAGAAATTCATGCTTAGTTATATGCCTCTTTGCTGTTCAATTCACTACCTATTTCTATTAGTTGTAATTAGTACTTGAGGCTATTGCTATTGATATACTTTGTTAGCAACTGATTATAGTATCCTATTGTTCATCTTTTAAAGAATTTTTTCTGGGTTGAAAGTAAACAAGCATCAGACTTTCTTTATAAGTAATTGTGAAAGAAAATCAGTTACTGATGACACATAATGGTACCATGATGCTTTCACAATTGCTACAAGGTCATATGACAAATTACGAGATGATAGTTCTACCAACATGCATTGTTGCAACTGTTTTTTTAAACTGTATCACATGGAAGGACTCTGCACTGAATCAAGGCAATGGTAATCTTTCTACTCCAAAATACCAAATAATATATTACCTTAATCTGTTCTATAACTGAGGCAGAATAGTCAACTGTTCTTCTTTGAATAGTTTTCCTTGCTCTTTTCCCATCAAACTTGGAATCCTCTACATCTCCTCTCAAGTCAGCCCCTTTACCCAATGGAAAGTTTGGTCTCAGTTGGTTGTGATGGACTTGTTTATAAGGATGATATGGTTGTACCTGGAAAGTGTTCACTATTGGGGCTGGTGGCAAAGATGGCCCAGCACCCTCTGGTCCTGAATACTGTCGTCCGAAGAACTTGAACGGTTGTTGCTGAACTGGTTGCATAATCATGTTTTGTTACTTAGGCAGAAAATGCCGCTGCCAGTTACTCCAAATAAGTTCGATTCTGGGCCTATAAAACTTTTAAGTAGGCCTTGAAATAGATAACCAATTATATGGCTTTGCCTACCTCAAAGTTAGCACTATTTTCTACATGTTTCTAGGAATCGAATACGTCAAAACAGCCTCCACATTGTTCACCTGCAGGCATACAGACCACAAGGTGGTGCTTTTACACAGCTAGTGAAGTTGATTCTGCAAGTGGTATTTGTTGAGTGAGTTTGTCTTCAGGCCTCCCTTTAAGGCCTAATTAACTTACGTATACAGTTTCCATGGCGATATATCTTGCCGTTACCAAACACACTCCTAGTTCTTAACGTACAGAACTCTGCTAGCAAACTTGTAGCTGGGAAAAATAACAGGTTATAAAATCTGGGTAAATACTTTCTATTTCAGAAAGACTACTAGTAGGTCTAAGGAACACTGTATGACCGGCTACTCAATGACGAAACATTCGAGATCTTGGTAAAGCAACTAGACTATGATTCTTCTCTCACCAATCATTCACTGATGATACCAAAGAAGATTAAGAATTCCATGTTCTTCCATATTATATACTATAACTGATTGAGATTGTCCACTTAATTTCCTGTTTCTTGTGATTCAGCATGAAACTGCACGAGCTGTTGACTCTTTTAAGAACCTTTCTAAATTACGTAGCCAGCGGTATCTTGTCCATGACAATAACATAAGGCATAATTCAGCTGTTAATTTAAAGTAATAACAGTGCGATGTTCCCCATAGATACGAACGATGGCATATATATCTAGAAATCCATGTACCACGTTAAATACTCCAGTAGGCTGCCATTACTGTGTCTCCGACTGGCGCGGTTCATTGTCGCCAGCACAGGGAGCCAGTATAATGCATGTTTTGACCATATGTCCGTGGCAACCAAGTCGATCAATGCTCACAAAAATCCATCGACCATCAAAGACCCTGTCAAGGCCCGGCGCAACAGGAGTAGGCATTTGGGCTGTCGGCCCTACTTTTTAAAACCTTATATGTCTTCATTTGACTCCTAATCTAATAAATTAAATGAACGTACAGTTTTCACAGAATGACATCTTAAAAATCAAACGTTATTTTAACATACCAATGTTTTAATCCCTAAGTCCGTAAACACTTTGATTTTATTAAACTTCGGCGGTTATATTATCTTAGATCAGCTTGTTCGATCTTGCTGAAATTATTTCACTTTTGCTTTAATTTAGTATTTAACAAAGAAACTTCACTTTTCTAGACCCGGACCCCAGCGTAATGGTCTCCCCATCATTAACTGAAACTTCTAGGCCTAGAGAACAGGGGCCAGGGGACTTAGGGTCACGTTCTCCGTAGAGAAAACTGACTACGTGTAAACTACAGGATTTAAAAAAAAACGAACCCCACATATACTGTATGACCTAGGTTTTCTCTCCTACCAAGGCAGATCTCTTGTGCTGTGGGGGTGCACTTTCCTACCCCGTATTTGTGCTACTCCAAAATTTGCAACTTGATATGGTCCCTTAAATAGATAAATTCATACATATATGCATATGCATGCATGAATGCACACATACATACATACATACATACATACATACATACATACATGCATGCATGCATATATACATGCATAAATACATGCATACATACATACATGCATACATACATGCATGCATACATACATAAATACATACATGCATACATGCATGCATATGGCAGTTGTAGGGATGCTTGTGTTCCGGATTATACAACCCATAGTTTATGACTCGCGCCATCTCACCTGTTTGGCCACATCATCCGGATGATAAGCCCTTCTCAATGGACGCATGCCACACCATTGCAAGATAATCGTAAGCTTCTTCCTTTATCATGTTTCCATCAGTGCCAAATTTAACAAAATATCCTTCAAGTGGAAGTTATTCATTTCAATGCAGTCAAGGAGAAAAATAATCAGTGACAATAACTGGAAGAACGTCTGGAGTAATAACTAGCTGGGTTTGAGTGACCTTTTCAATTAAAGAATTTACCCATAACACTGAATTACCCAGACCTGCAGCCTATTTTTGCTTGCACGAGTACAGGTTACAAAATAAGAAAGGTCTAGGAGACCATGTTAGTGGTCAAGAAACTGTCTCTGCCAGTAACACACATAAAATTACTGAAACAACAAAGAGAGCTTGAATAACATCGTCTATTCATAGATTTAGCTGGCTAACCTGCACCAATGTTTTCTCGGTAGTCTGTGACGTAACATATGCTACCAAGCATACGAGGTACAACTATATCTTGGATGAAAACTACCCACATCTTAATTAAAGCTTGTTCACATAAACAGACAACATGCCAACTTTACGTAAAGAACGAACTGCAGTTTTTTTATGGCAAGCTAATTTCCCACGTCCCCTCGAAAATGCCAATAACTTGCCCTTTACTTTGCTTCGTGGGTTACGGAAACAAAGATCTCTTATTAAGAAATCGCCGTCCACAGAGCCGGTCTATATAGTGAAATTAGGTTGAATTGTAACCACGTATGGGGCTACGGAGAGACTTAGGCCACTCCAAAAATTAAATTCAGCCGCCCAAATATTGTCAAAAAACATCAAGCAGTGTATCCCAAGTTTACGTTAAGCATTGTAGCAAATTAAGCACGGGGTGTTAAAGGATGTGTAGATTGTGTAACATTACAGAAGCAGCATTTTCGGCATCAGTTAGAGGCCGGTAGGAATATTAACACAAGATTACGTCACATCTATATTCCGTTAAATAAACACCTGATACCCGTGGCTTTAAAGAAAACCATAACTCAAATGAGATTTGTTTTCGTGGGACACGTTATACATGAAGTTAATAGGGCACCAAAGCATGCGGCCAAATTTTGCAGTCAAGAACAGGCTCCATGGTGACTGTTTAGTAGACTGCAAGTGAGCTCACTTAGGCTAAGCTTCAAATACATCGCAGTTCCGATGAACTAACCCGTTCTCTCAACATGCATGCACTATACCTACATCTAAAATAAAACCACGTAGAGTGGGGGAAAAATCCTGGAAAATAAGCTACTGCACAGTATTGAGTACCTAGGTCTATTCAGAGTAATGAAATGTTCAACTCGACAAAATACGGGAGTGTAAAGACGTAATACTGTCTGCAAGTGAACTCACTTAGGCTAAGCTTCAAATACATCGCAGTTCCGATGTACTGACCCGTTCTCTCAAAACAAGATGCATCTCAAGTTAGTCATTCTTACGGTGTGATTGAAAATGTATTTTTCCTAAAGCAAAACGGAGACAAATTTGCAGAAGCTCTCAGAACAAAAATACGTGAATGAACCGAATAAGCGGAAAGAAACCTTGAAACTAGCTCGATATGCTGCTCCTCTACTTTGTATTTTAGCTAGCTCCTGGCTAGGCTACCGCGGAACTGTTAGCGGCATGTTCAAGTTCTAGCAAGAGCTCACGGATTCTGAAAGCAGAACACAGACTACATTTATGCCACTTCGTGACCTCTGTGTGGGACACATCCTGGGCACTGATACAAAAGATGAGAAAAATTACGTTTTTCACTGGATATTTAGATAGAATCCTTAAGAAAAACATTGCTGGAGGTGTGCTTTCGTGCGTTGTGGATCCAGACTGATAAAACTCGTGCTCATATTCTTTACACCGTGAGCAAAATTTCACTTCACTTTAAAACTCTATTTATGCTTTATAAGAATAAGAAGCTAATAAGAACTCTGTTTAGCTACCAATGGTTCCGCTGGACGGCCGATGGAATTCGGAACCTTCGAAATGTGGGATAATAACAGCAATCGTACAAGACTCATCGTACAAAAATACAAGAGTCTGACCGCAATCTGTTTAAATCTGGCTTTGCTTGACAAACATTAGGGAGGCGAGAAAATTTTACGCCAAAATTCTCTCGTCCAGCAATGTGATTGGTTAATTGATGTTGTTTGATTGAAACGCTGGAACGATGTGTTACAGACTAACATTTTCTGCCTCATATCATTGTAGCTTATACCTACCAACCGACCTACCTATAGCCTTTAGACTGATATAAGAGGCTAGGCAATGGATGCTCAAGTATGATCGTACCCATAACGAAACTTCACTTTACAAGAGTGGATTTGAAACTTTGAACAACAGCGATTGTTCCGAAAATTGGTAGGGAAAAGCAGACACTTGCCTCTGTTTTGCTCGGAAATGCTCGTTTTCATAAGCAGCCAGTTCGAGAGGACATTTTCTATATGCAATTCGGAACTATACTTTGTGGTAGGATGCCTTGGTTGTTGGGATTACTTGAATGGTTCCGATGAACCCATTTCAAGCACCTTCTCCTAATGTTCATGCATTGCTTTGTGCAGAGTTGGCGATTCATGCGTCATAGACGAAAATGCGACCCGCAATTTTGGATTTTAAAATATGCAAGTTCCTCTAACCTCCGTTCCATAATATTGTTAAGTTTAAAAAAGAGCATTTGTCAAACGTTTTGATTTTTTATCGCTCAAGATCAGAGGATGTCGATATCCCGTTAGCAGATGCAAGGATCTTAAACCGAATGGCACTTCATAAAAACGCAGTGTGTTGTTTTAATACAATGATTGACATGAGGAGAAGCAGATTCTTAACTTTAGAACAAAGCGAACTGCTTACTGACGAATCACGAGCAGATAGATAATAATGTGGTAAGATAGCCTTAAATTGAGCACTAGTCATCCAAAAACGAAGTTGCTCTTTCTTTTTGACTTTTTTCTGTCAAAAACACACAGAGCAACATCAAATCTTCCTCTTCAAAATCCATTGCGTAAAGAGTCTTTAGTAGGGAAGGCCAAAACAGGTACAAAATCACTAGGTATCGTTAGTTATCGCTACTTATTGCTAGTTATTGCTAGTTTTCGTTGACACATCATCGTTAATTGTCCCTAGTTCTCGTTGACACATTATCGTTAGTTATCGCTAGTTTTCGTTGACACATTATCTCTAGTTTTCGCCTAGTGGGAATCGTTCTAGAGGGAATGATCCGGAGTCCCCAATTGATTCCGGAAGATGACACTTAATGTATAATCGTTATTACGTTGAAAAGTTGATGCGTATTACAGTGAAATTACGGTCCGGACAAGCCTCATTGATACGATAATTCGACGGCCAGAAGTTACGCTTTGAATCCGTTACAGCAACTTTCTGTTGCATTGCAATTTTTTACAATTGGCTCCATGTAGCGTGGATTCAAATTGATCAAAAAACTGTGAGCAGGACAATTTGGAGCATAACATGTGCTATAATAGAAAATTTCCCTGATGCTTTTGTAATTAGGAGTGACTTAAACAAAGAAGGTTTTACAAGAAGTCTGGTCTTCCTAACGTAGTTGGTTGCATAGACTGTACTCATGTGCGAATCATAGCATCCCCATATTATCTGCATCCAGATGAGTACATCAATAGGAAGAACTTTCACTCCATCAATGTTCAAGCCGTGTGTGATAGTGACTGTGTATTTACCAACGTAATTGGGTCCTGGCCGGGAAGTGTTCATGACAGCAGAATATCTAAAAATTCTGAACTTTACGAGAATCTTTTAAGTGGATAGTTAAATGGTTTGTTGCTTTGGGACAACGCATGACACCTTTCTTGAACCCGAGGGGAACTTCAGAGGAAAACTATAATAGTTTCAATACACGGTCAGCCATCGTGCGAGCCATTGACCAGCCAAAGAGAAGGATTTATTGCTTGGGTAGCATAATTTGATGTAAGCTTGAGCGGGTACCGTCCATTATAATTGAATGTTTTGTACTACATAACCTTGCAATGCGATCCAACGATCTCGACTTTCATGCTGACAAAAACCCGGTCAAGGGATTGCAAGATCGCAATGAGGAATACATTCGGAGACGAGGAGAAAACAAGACGAGAATTATTGTCACACCTAGCGCATAGACGCCTTCCACGCTAAATATATTTTGTTGTATATCGTTAAAGTATTGTAATGGGGAAACTATTGTAAATTAATACAATTCTCAGTTCGCCACAAATGCTCTAATGATTTAAAAATACTATCAAAATCGTGATTATACGAATGATCGTCATTTTCAGGCTGAGTACTTTTATTGCAAGTCGTTGCTATCTGTTTTTGTAATAACTTAAGTTTCAGCTGCAGCTTTCCACACTGCAACAGAAGTACCTCGCGAAACAAATCATCCAATTTCTCTGGTTGGGTATCATATCGTACCATTTAGGTGTTTTGGTTTCTATGACATCTTTCGCTGACAACGCTGGTATTTGCAGACTTTTCCTCGTGTTGTACTATTGGCTCATGAACCAGATATAATGGGGGCTCCGATGCTAATTCAGGAACTTGCATCGATAATGATTGCGCATTTGCTCCTTTTACCATTTTACGTCAAGGGTTGTTTTTCCCTAAATTCGCCTGCATAAAAGATCATTTTCCGTCGTTTTTGGTGGAGGTCACCCCCTGTTTTTTGCCATCATGAATTTTGTCCTTAACACGGGACTGAATATTGCTCCATTGTTTTTTAAGCTGAGCTTCTGAGAATTCCATACCCGGCCGTTTCAACAAATAAATCCTCTTTTATTTTGCACCATGCGTTTGCTATTGCTTGCCTCGCTGTCTTTGTGCTTTCTTTTGATAAGATAACACATCTTTTCATTTTTATTTTCAATAAGAATTGCAATTCTGTCCATGTGTTCATCTTAATACTAATATTCCGAAGCAACGAGAAAGCGTACGATCACATTTTATCAAGGAACTGTGATTCATTTAATTCTTCGAACTTAAGCGAGATTAAAAGGGGAAACCCCGTACTTGAGCCAACTAGAGAGGCAAATTTCGTGTTATTGTTCAGGTTTTCGGTGTAAACAAACACATTTAGGTTAGAGGGTTCTAGGGTTATTTAGAAACTTTTCATGCATAACAACTTCTAGTGAGTTCTAGCTAGCAGCCAATAGGAAGTTCTCTCTAACTAGTGCTTGCTTGTCATGCAAACCAGTCCAAGTATTGTGAGAGTTGCTTCTTTCCTATCACTAATATTGTAAAAGGGGTAGGATTTTCACCCTGTATTATATCACACACTATCAGCCTCATGATGACGTGGCCAATTCAACACCGAAGAAAAAACTATTAAGGGGAAAGCGCGTTTCACCTAAACAATGCAGGAAAGTCCATTGTTACGTTAGTGGAATTATGTTAAAGGCAGACCAAAAAAACAGGAAGCTAAATTTAGTGTCATTGCGAGGTAAAAGAAGATGAAAAGTGCCCTTGGCAAAAATAGCATAGGTATCGCCAGCGGCGTAGCGACTGGGGGGTGTGGGGGATGTAACACCCCTCTGACGAGAATTTTCATATAGTTTCAGGTAAAATTGCAGTCTTCCTCCATTTGATTTCAGGTAGATTTTGAACATTT
>JAAAKL020011258.1:0-13779 GCA_010016065.2 Carybdea cf. marsupialis auct. non (Linnaeus, 1758) | reverse complement strand
CAAAACTTTTAATTTGGGACGTCATCACTTTCCCTTCGCATTTGACAAACTACGATGTCGATCACTGGCGTAAATTGTTCTGAAGTATATTGTTTTCTGATTGTTTTCTTTGTATTCTTTGTTTGAAATTATTGTTATCTTATATTGTTATCTTATATAATCCCATTCTAAACATTTGCAACAATAAAAGTTAGGATGCCTCTCATTTTGAATCATAAAAAAATTTTTTTCAGGTCAAGCAAAAGTTAAAAGTTAAAAGTTAAAATTTAAGTTTAAAGTATAAAGTCAAAGCGAGTCGATTTCCCGCCGATCAGATTCTCAAGTAGCCTGGGCATGAGTTATACGTCATATGTCTTCTTGCTGGTAAAATAACTGTAAAGAACTTTCGAGCTTTGGTCAGGTTTGAAGAATTTCGGACTTCTGGGCACAGATAACAAATTGTAAGCCGTTAAGTTCTAATTTAATGAATTATGATATAGGGATTGATTTTGATATAGTAGAGATAAGAACAACTTTTATAGTATGATTACCGTACTGCCAATGCTTCCATGTACACCAGACTGCAAAACGTACGTAAGTCTTCGGACAGTAGCTTTTCTGAAACGTTAGATGGCTCTAATAGGTCAAGTACGATCTCAGGATAATTGACATGTCTGCCGGAGGCAAATCTGCTTTCGAGAAAAATCCGAAATTTCAAACTTTTATACCACTTGTCAAAACGTTTCCTGAGCTTTTTCGCAGTTTCCGAGCTTATACTCTTGTCAGTAAGAAAGTAAGTCAAATCCAGTCGTCTGGTACTGTTTTAATAAAAAATCAGCCTCTCATACTATGGTGACAAAGAAGTTTATGAAAAGATATGTGGCTACATGAACATTTTTTTCTCCTTTTTCAGAGGAAATGGCGGAGGCGATGGCGGATATTGACGACGATCCGCTCGTATCAGAGTTAGAGCATTTGGCAATCTAACGAAAATTTTGTCATTTATGATACAACTAACTGTTACATGGGCGCGGGAACAATTTATTGAATCAAGATGGAGGTGATCTGAAATCCGAGCAGGGAACAGCAGAATGAATATGGTGGGATTTTTTCGCGATGCATATTTACCCTTTAAACGTTGGTTTGATACTTCACAAATTCAATTACACAAATGAGAAAATACGTTGTTCAAAATTGCAAAATGTTTTCACTAAGGAGGATGAAATATGTTCCTTCTAAAACACTCTATTTACAATTAACAAAACTAAAAATATGTTCAGAGCCGCCGTGGTCTAGTGGTGAAGGAGTTGAACTCACATACCAGATGTTGTGGGTTCGAATCCGGCTTAACCAGATATTAAGACCATCGGTTGGGGAAGGCAACGAGAGATGACCCTTGTAAATGTGCTCCCTCTCCAGGATATTGCTCACTCTGGCTGAGCAATAGGCTATGCTCAAAACCGAGTATGCCATAAAAAACCCAAAATATTTGTTCGAAATAACGAGAGTTCGAATTAAGCACATTTTAAATTAGTTGATTATTGTTTTCCTTTAAAAGTTTTGTTTTTTAAATTAAAGAAGTAGCTTACTGAAAAATATTTTTCCAGACAAGGTTTTAGTTTAGGTCACATTCTGAGTGGAGGGAGAAGCTGTCCTAGTAACGTGGCGGTTGTAAGCTATCCAATGTTACCTTGCTCCCGCGCCTATGCTAAACGTTGTATGTTACGGTACCCCTTGTTTTCTGCGTAAAGAGAGAACTTGTTATGCAAATATATATGACTTGTGTTGTACTTTCCTTAAAGCTTCCAATGCCTCGTCTTTGTCATTAGCTGCAGTAAACGTTTATAGATCTTCAAAGATGCTTTGAATCTACCAGCAACTAAGCCATAATCTTCGAAGTGAGACGAGAAGCAAGACATCCTGTCAAACCTGATAGGCAGTGGTGTACGCATAAACTTCGGAAAGGGGAGCACGCAAAAGTGAAAGGGCGAAGACAGACTTTGCGAGAGTTAGGAGTTCCTCTCCAAAAAAGAATTTGAAAATTGGAAATATGGTTTGAAAGTGCTTGACATTATCATATCTTGGTATCAAATTGCTGAAGTTTGAAAGCAAGCCGATCTAAACTTTTTCAGGGCTCGATTAACAAGAGATCTAACTCAGTACTCCGTCAGCGTATGACAGTGTTGCCGGAATATAACTTTCTTAAAAATCAGTGTATCAATAGATTTTAATAATCAGTGTATCAAGAGTGATCAGTGAAATCGAGCAAGTATAAAAATTGGTAAGCCGCACTGTGTCTCGAGAAAATGGGGTAATACAGGCGGTCTTCAGTGCAGGCCAACTAAAAGTTTAACTGTTAATAGTACTGGCAATAGAAACCGAGTACCGTTCAAGACAGTGCCTAGTATACATAGAAGAGCTTTGACCTGCCAGTTCAAATAGCTAAAGCGCCCCTTTCTTCATTGGAAGGTAAAAGAAAGCCAAGTAAAGGAGATCAAGTCGTTGATTATTAAATTTGACGCCGTCGTTTAGTTCTGTGCTTTGTCACAAAACAAACTGAAGTTTCAACAGACTTAGCAAAGCTGCACTGATCAAGATAAGTACAACAAGAGGCAATTTGGCTCGGAGAGTGGAGAAGCATTTTTAAAGGCAACTTTCTAGCCGGTAAAAGAGCAATGATCTGCTTTACGGAGAAATAGACTATTTGGTGAAGATATAAAGTTCAAAGCTGGAGAAATATATAGGTTATGATGGTTTAGTGACCTTTGGTATGGTGTATTTTTGCTTACAAAGATACATCTCAAAAATGATCGTCAACAAAGCAACCAAAAATTATGTATTGCTGTTGCAGGCGTCCACGGTACAAGAGATATGATAGGCGTCTTTGACGCTGTATCCTAATTCAAGAAACAGAATCATATGGTTTGGGATAGATGTAAATAATTTCTCTATTAATTGGCCCTTTTCAGCCAACCATTCAGTTCCACATACACTGATTGGTCAAAACAGCACCAATGTGACAGTCAGAGCTCTGATTGGCTACTTTTGATACACAGTCGGGTATAAGTTTCACTGACTTCTTCTCAACTTCAATTCTGAAGATTTTTTACTCTGACAAAAAAGCTTTTCAACGCTTAAAAGTTTTTGCTATTTCGTTCAGTTTCATTGTTCTGTACCACCAGCAAACTATTTGAGATAAAGGTGAATAAATAGAAGAGAATGTCCTCCGACAGGATAATATCAAAACACTGAAGAAGTCCTGCGTGCATTCACAGGTAGGGCATGTAGCAGTCGCCTCTGTGCACGAGATGTGGCACGGAGGAGCTAGACATGGACCGTATTGTATTGCTCTGCTCACAGACCGTATTAGAGGGCGACTACCGAACTGTTCTTGAAGGTGGAGACACTTTTAAGCGATGGTTCGACCAAACAAAGTTTAAGGTGTGATACGCCAAATGAATCTACTACTAGAAGTTTAAATGCGAGTATCAGTTTTGTAAGCCTTTGTTATTATGAACGAGCTGTATTATCCGATCAGAATATATCTCTTACGATTTTTTAACATCGTTCCACGAGCAGGTTGTCTAAATATCATTGGCAGGATATCGGGAATCGATATACAAGGCAGGGATTATAGTATTGTTATAAAGTTAAAAGCCCAGCTAAAAATGTAAGTGTGATATATCAATCATGTCTGCTTTTGTCTTCTACGTATTTTATATGTCACAGTAGAGCGTATTTTACTGAGATTTATAATCTATAAGGAGACTATCACTTGGGAAGAATATTAACTGAAACGAGGTTGAATATACTGAAAAAGAGGCAAAAGAATATTGCACCATGATCTTTATCTAGTCTTATGACGTAGGTTTAGCTCTTGTATCTACTTTAAACAACTTAACATTGTTTATCTTATAAGAGGACATTGTTTGCAAGCCGTAGTACGTCATATTAAGCTTAATGAGTTCTGCTTCCATACCTCCTGACGTCTCTTCTCTCTAGGTCATGTTTCTCTTTATGCTTTGCCATGCAACGCTGTTGCCATGCAACTATGTAATACAAAAAATCAGATGTATTCGCAAAGGTGTGTTGATAATGTGCAGTAGACCAAAGACAATGACGTCGAGAGATTAAAGTTAAAGGGCTAGAGCGACTGATTTCAAAAAAGACTGGATCGAGCATCTTCCGTCTCAAAGTGAGGTCACTCGTTGGGCACCATTTCAGTCCCCATCAAACAAAAATTATAAACAATGTTACGTAACATGGCGGACCTTCCCGCGCTATTTTAACTTATGGGGACTACTAGTCGTTACTACACTTTTTCGCTGTTGGAAACAATGGGAAGCTAGATCCAGTCTTGTTTAGAGACATGTGGCTAGAAAACGGTGTCATTCTCGGTAAAATCCTTCTGAAAACCATAGACACATCCAAAGCTCGGACAAACTCGCTGTGAAACAGAGGCTGTGTAAAGATTCAGTACTGGAGAACTGGGACCGTAGAAGTTGAGATGCAAGTGTTCACCCCTGGCAAAACCTCATGTCATATCAAGGATGAGAGGGTACAAGACAATCTGTTCACCTTTTCTTTCAAAATCGTTAGGATTCCAACATAATAAAGGAATCAACGCGTTTACTTCGTTTTATCGACAGCACATGGTTTAAAGTTTTCAAGACACCTCTACCACTCTTAACTGTAAGTAATTTTGTTTATGTCTATGATTCAATAGATGGCGCGAAATGGCGGAACCTTTTATGGAATTCCATTCTTACAGTCTTCAAATTCGTCATCATCCCGAAAACTTCGTAATTGTGACAAATGAAGATCGAATTAACTTTGAATGTATCATGCTGTGACTTGACTTAACTGATTAAAAGACAATCTCCCCTTGCTCCCACCAGTCTACCCAGCGGTTTCGTCTTCCCCTGTCCTAGGCTTTGTGTTCTTACATGCTGATACGCAGGCCAGTGCCTGTTCTTAATCGATCGCTCCATCTTTTCGCGAGTCTTCTAACTTGGGCATCAAATAATCAGGCGAGGTTGTGGTGCAGCGTTGTGCAAAAAGTAAATCTACTGCTTTTATGTGAAAGGGAAGATGCTAAGGACTTTCTTTCACTTGCACATTCAGTAGTGACAATCAAATCTGGGAATAATCCTTGGGTTCTGTTGCACACGAGTGTCTTGCAGTACCCACGAGTGCTACGAAGGGCTCGTCGAATGACGGTCACCGTTTAGCGTCTTAAAAGCTCCCTGGGAGCGTTTGCGTTTGGTTTTGCGTAACGCGACAAACGAAACAAGAGATGGGTGATTTGCAAGTAGTTGCTGGACGTTACACATCCTCAGCTAATACAAATGACACCTATGTTAGTCCACTTCTCGACAGATTATTTCAAACTTCCTTCGATGTCAATGGTAAATTTTCACTAAACGTGATAAAAAAGGGTCCAAAATGTATCTCAATCGTTAAAGACTTTGAGTTTGACAATTACTTTCATGAATTTATATAGGTATCAAATCCGTAGGTGAGAATTTTAAGTTTCACCTTCTCAAAGAGACTCTCCGCAGGACTCGCATATTTTGTCTTACGCAATTTCTCCGTACAAAGAAAATAAGAATAGATATCTGTGAGCTGCTGTGAACCACTTCAAGTCAATAGCTGTCTTCGTACTGCCGCCTGAATTGGTTAATCTGCAATAAAGCTTTTCTTTCTGCCAGCCACTATATTGAAAGCTAGGTTGTGTATCATTGTTCTACGATTCGATTAAAATCATAACCGATTAAGCGGACACAGAAAGAACCTTGAGTAGTTTTCTTTGAAATAATTGACATCGGTGAGAATAGCTTCAAACTAGAGTTCTCGTGTGAGTTACGAAAGGTACGTTGGTTTCAATGACCTTCGACACACATCTAACTTCAGCTACAATAAATTGTTGCTAGGCTAGGCGAGACATACAATATGTGCAGCTTTCTTCCATATTTCTTTAAAACAAAGCTTGACGTCTCCTTGGCTAACTGATTCTACTGTATTCTATCAAAATACAAAGAATCCAGTTGAAATCTAGTGAACACAACATTCCGGGAAGGGTTGAGAGAGATGTTTTTGGAATGTACCGATAATGTTTTGAAGACAAGGTAAGTGCTAGCTCTTTTATATCATCAGTTCTTTTAAATATAACCTTTGCTAAGAGCAAGTGATGTATATCAATTATGGATAGTGAGTACCTGCGTTTCACCATCTCTGTTCTAATCCTGCTTATGAAATCTAATGTATACAAATCTTTCCAAGAAATAATTCCATTGAAGCAGGTAAATTCCCAAAGTTTACGAATAATCTCCATTAGCAAAAAGGTGTCATTGGTCAAGATACCTGCTTGAACTGATAACATATGTTCAAGCTACCCAGGATTGAAAGTAGTGAAACGTTTGCGTTAGTTTTCTGGTTCTCTAGCCACGAGATAGCATCTTAGTGTCAGCTTGGTATTTCTATCAGAGCATTTTGATCTTGCATCACCCTCGACGTGCGCACCAGGAGAAAGTTCCTAGACTAAGAGCAAAAACCTAAAATTGTTAATTAAACTAGGTGCTTTCATGTAATTTCTCTACTAACTATACATCTGCCTTAATTTACCAATGAATTACATAAACTTCTTTTTAAATGATGGAGTTAAATGTTTGGAAAATCAAGTGACATACATAAACTAATGTGAATTATAGGTGCTCAATCAAGTCTCCCTGGTTGCTATAAAACTAACATGCAAGTCCGTAAAGTGCTCCTAGATATATTGGCTGTATAGCAATCACCTAATGATGTTGATCTTCGATAGAACTATGAGCGGAGGACTATGACACCTTTTTGAACGTCGACACCTGACGGCTTGTTCTTTATTGGCCTTTCAAAACAGAGATTGCCTGATGCTAAGATGCATAAACTAAAGTGAATGATAGGTACTGAACCAAGTCTCCCTGGTTACTGTAAAACTAATATGGAATTGTGTAAAGTTCTCCAAGATATATAGTTTGTATAGCAATCACTTAATGATGGTGATCTTCGATAGAACTATGAGCGGAGGACTATGACACCAGAATTTTGGACGTAGACGCCTGACGGCTTGTTCTGTACTTGTCTTTCAAAACAGAGATTGCCTGATGCTAGCATGTGCTAACACTTTCCAGTGTTTCTCTTCTTTCGTGATTTATTCCATTTTAGGCCGTACTATTTTTAACTTTAACATGAACTTTTGACTTCAGATAAACATCTATCCAAGCCAAAAAGATGTTGTCTGATATTTCATAAATTAAACGGTAAGGAGATGTATAAATTCACACAAAGCCAATGACAAGTTATGCCATAAACACTGAGCAATCGAAAGATGTGTAGATACTACTGTATTTAACTTCCACTGATGGCAGCCAAAAGATCACAAGCACTCGAACGTCAGCTCTGAAATCTGACGAGAATTTTCCGACGACTGATATACACATCAAAGCTTTGAAGTCGCTATGTATTTAATGAATTTACAATCTTAAACCTGTCGCGTGCAAAGTAAAGGCCAACCACTCTTTCTCCGAAAGGCACGAAACTTTGCTAGTTACATTATTTTTCATCAGAGCCTACGTCTTTTAGCGCCTCTCTCAAATTAACCCTTCCTTCTTGTAAGCGCCGCATCTTGGCAGTATTTTATATCTCAAGAATGAAAAATGGGCTTACTGCAGTTAAAAGAAACCATAGTATTGTATAAAGCCTATATAACTTTTATGTAAATCTGCGTCACTTTAAAAAGATACTCGACTTCTTTTGGTTTGCCTTTCAATTAACGCTGTTTCTCTCATCAAGCGCCACTCACTTAATTAGCTCTAGCTAGCATCACGGCGCTTATTAGAAAAGGTTGAAATTATTGATGCTAATAGCATCAGCATCCTACGCTCAATAAAACTGATCTTCCTCTACGTCCCTATTTACAAATTTGATCATTTGTTTTTAAGAATGAGTTTTCTTAACCATTTTTTGTTATACTGTACCTTTTTGTAGTCTCTGATGGTTTTGAATAAACCTTTTTTCACGAGACCTTACGAAGAACAGTTTCGTGTGTCCAACGCTCTCTTTACCGTCAATATGCGTCATAAAAAATCTCATTCTGCTTTCTCATCCCCCCTCCCCAAGCTTTACGCAGCTATTATATAACATCCGACGTCGATTAGAACCCCGAAAACCAGTGCTAGTATTCAACATTACAACAGCAACTAAATTTGAGCAATATTGCCATAAACTCTCACCAATACAAAAACAACAAAAGAAATAACAACAATAGAATAAACACTTACACAAACAAATGAAAGCTACCTCCCACATCAAGCTTAAAGTTACAGAGCACACCTCTTTCTAAACTACACAGAAGAGTTCCGCTACCAATCTTCCCTACTCCACAGAACAAAGGGTTGATTGTATTGTACATGGTCGCCCACAAGGTACTGACCCTTACTCACCTTTTCTCTCAAATTTTAACTCTATGCAATCAACTCTATCCAGTTGAGTCATTATTCGGTATTAAATGTTATCCCAGTACCCTTACAAGATGGCATTGTAAATTTGCGAGCAAAACAAGGCATGAGCTTGTAATTTCAAGTAATACCTTGTGATGCGTGTTATTATCAACATAATCCGCCAAGATATGCTTAACAGCTTCGGAAGGTGACCGTAAAAATGTTGGGCGCTTAAGAAAGATACTAAAAAAAATAATTTCTATGTCCCACGGGCTAAGAGTTGCTTGTTTACTTTGTATCACAGCCACAATGGCCTCAGATCACCACTACCGCTACCCCGTAGTCATTAAACTACGGCTGTATAAACAAAATGAATACGATGATACAATCAACTCAACAGAAACAGCAAGTTGGTTCCTACGTTACTCTATAGTTTTTCTTCGCAAACATGATTCAACTTGGCACATTACTTATGACGGCAGAACGCATTGCGAAAGACCGGGGGAAATGGAGAAGTCTTGTTGAATCAAAGTGTGCAAGGATCCCAGTGGATTAAGCATAGAAGTCAAGTAAGTCAAGTCAAGTCATTACTTATGAATATAATGACTAGATTGCAAAAGAGTGCTAGTCATTTCTAAATAGGTAGCCTTGTGCTCCTCGTATGACATGTTTTGTGAAAGAAACGCGAATGAGTCCAATGTAGCAAATCTAGGTATTTAAAACCCCGTCATAGCGCCCGGTGCTTCTTAATATCGTAAGTACGTTAAATAGCACACATGATGACTTGCCATGGTTTGCTCGACAAGCAATTGTAAAATTTGACACCGAGTTCTTTATTTGATATGCTTCATATATTACATAAATCATATATATCTATTTAAAGGCATATGGTTAACTCTCAGTCTTAAATGTTGTCATTTGTTATAGCCTTCTTGTTTCCGAACGAAGCAAGGGTGTATGCATCAGTTAAATTGCCAGACATGATTACACATGGGATGGTGAAATTGCGTAGGGAGTATACCATCTACTATTCCAAAACATATATACCTTGTGAAATGTACCTACTCAAAACTTTCGGTTTACCCGAGGTCTCGAAAAGCTTCTGAAATATACCCATCGTAAACTAGAGGCTACTCTGCATTGTCAGGTGACTGATGATATGTTTCCATACATCATCTAGGACTTTTGAGCTCTCAACTAGATTTTGAAATCCAAAGCTTTAAGTTCCAATCAGCTTTCATGGGGAGGATAAAATCTAGACATCTAAATCTTTAAGATTCTCTAAGCTCTCTTGTGGCTTGTTACATGTACCCATTAAAACTTTAGGCTTCCGTGAGCTCTCTTATAGCTTCAAAAGCTTTAAGTTCTTGTCAGCTCATGGTAAAATTTATTCACCCAAAACTTTAGGATTGCTCTCTTTTGGTTTGTGAAAGAAAACCAACCAAACCTTAGGTTTCTCTTAGATTTCACATGGAAAGTAAAAATTCACTAATCCAAACCTTTAAGTTTGCTCTGAATTCGGGCACGTTTCACTTGTCTGACGTTGAAGTCTGTATCCTACTTACGTAGGAAAATTTTATGTGCCACCCTGCTGTAAGCATTTCTATCATATTAAGCCCGACAGCAAAGAATTTTCAATACTGCCAGCAGGAATAATAGAGAGACTGACAGTGAGAACTAAGATAGCATTAAGATTATTGGTGCTTGAGCAAGTTCGGCGTGTGTACCATTCTTAGCTTATAATGTTAACAAATAATCCTCAATACTTCCAAGTGCAGCAATGGAGATTTTCCATTCAAAATGTCAAAAAAGATCATTGCAATTAGGATCAGTCCTTCATGCAAGGGTGGATAACTATTAGGGTAAGTGATAAATCGATTTCCATGAAAGTAGTTGAACAAACGCCATTTGCTTTCTTAAAAAGTTCCTTTTGGAGGCAAATTTCGTTCCGCATTATAGCAATGAACAAACCTTTAAGACATATAGAACCCAATTGTTTACAACATAAGCGCACAACTAATTTACAGCACTCCAGTATCTATTATTATCCTCGGTAATTTTGCACTAGAAGTTTCGAAACTCTGTATTCACTGTCTTCGCCGAACTTTCATGTTCAGTTTGTTTTAGATTTTCCTTTATCAACAAAGGTAAGTAATTTTTTAGTAAGTAATTTAAAATAAGTTGTTCGCTTACCGTTAGTTGCGAGATCTTAGCAGTACTTTATGAATTGATTCCGCCGATAACCTCTTTAACATAGGAACGATGTTGCATGAAATTTGATGTAAGCACGTCTCGAAGTAAAGAAAGAGTTTGACCTCAAATTCCCCAATATCATGAATGGAACACAAAAGCTTGACGTGTCAGAACCACTTACAGGATACTTGTTAAGATACCAAAGAATTGCACTGCAATATCCCTACATAAAAACTATCGTAAGGTAAACTGCCAACACAATTACACCCTCATCGAATTTAGCAGTGCTTTGTTCTGGGGTTGATAATGACATCGGACATGACATTGTAGACGTTGAGAGTCCAGCTCATAAGTAGAGAGTAATGACACAAATCAAGGCCAACCACTTTCGCCTCTGTAAAGGCAATGAAGGAAGAGTAAGGAAGGAGAAGAATCCGCTTTCCCCACTATACTTGCAATGATTTCTATCTTTTAGAGCAAGTAACAAATAAAGTTACGTTTGATTTGCATTAATGAGAGCTTTATGGTTTGCAATAGGGACACTGAACAGCGGTTTCCCTCACCCTAGGCATGATCTGTATACATATCCATGAAAACATGTAGCCATTATCCTTCGGCGCTGGCGGGATTCAAACCCGTTACTGCTCGCACTGAAAACGTCTGCTCTATTGAAATGTAGTGGACTCTAGTGAGTACTCATCCTTTATACTTTAAATCACGATATATATCCTCGACCAATCCAACATCATTACTGCTCAACGACACGAGCGAAACCTAACAACTGACAAACTACTCACAAAGACTGGTACCTAATATCTAATAGATTAATGTAATCACGAATTTAACATTTCGCAATGCATACTTTGAAAGCACGTTGGCTTCTCGAAACTTCCTTGGTTGACTCATTCCTAAAAGACTCAACCACTACACTAAATAGTGCAATGCTTAAGTTCACAATCCGGGAAGCTAATCCGGAATTCTCACCACTACCAGCGACCTAATGTTTTTTGCTTCACTATCAGCTTCATCAGTGTCATTTCCATTTATGCGCACTTTGACAGACACACTAGCCATCATAGAATGCATCATAACTCAATAAATAGTAAGCTTATGGTGCTGGCTGGAATTAAGCCCAGGATTTCTCGCACTGAAAATGTCGACTCAACCATTGCACTAAATTGCTAACATTCTGGGCAGCCGATCGGGAATTCTCACCACTACCAGCGATCTACTATTTTTCGCTTCACTATCAGCTTAATCAGTGTTATTTCCATTCATGCGTACTCAGACAGACACACTAGCAATCATGGAATACATCATAACTCAATATATATGAATGCTGACTGTGCTGGCGGGGATCGAGCCCGGGACTTCTACTCACAGTGATTATTTGAAGGCTACATATACTTTTACATTTACAGTACTTCCTCGATAATCCGTCCCTCGATTATCCGGTCCTCGATTATCCAGTCTCGCCCAAAATAGCAGGTATCGCTTTTGTAGACGAAAGTCGTCTCAAACAAGGTGTCTTTTACGCATGAATAATTTGTAATAGACCGCAATGGGCAATTCCGTGTTTGTTTGGCTGCCTAATATTTCTACCCCAGTAATATAGTTTAATGCTGGAAAACTGTAAAGTTCTTTTCAAATCAATTTTGATAAATATATAGGACATGTTTATTATCCGGCCATTTTCGATTATCCGGCCCGATTTTCAAATCTTCCCGTCCGACGTGACCGGATAATCGAGTAAGTACTGTACTATCAAGCAGTGGTGACACGCTTTATCTCACTAAGGGTTTCAGACTGTATGAAATTTTTAAATCACAGTGCCACATATAATCTACCTTTTAACGCACTTCTATAGAGCCTGATCTACATTAGGTGATTCTTTGAGCGCTGACCCTCGGCGATGGCACCTTCTTCGCCAGAGCTCAGTCTTTACTTTAGAATCGCAGTTCTTCTCCTTCACGGTTCGAGCGCCAGAATCCAACTAAGTGACCGACGAAATAGAAACGGAGGAGTATCTTGTGATCTTGCTGTAGTTTTTAAAAGCAGGAATAAAACACAAAGAAGAATAAATGCTATGAAAAGACTATAGGTGAAAGACTCTTGAGTACCTCCCTGTGCTCTTTGACTAAAAGTTGCTCTAGTGATCTGTGAAGGATGTTTGCTAGTAATTGTTACAGACCTATGTTGTCTCTTTTGGCTCAAATTCGTGGGGCTATTTTGTTGTATCGGCCGAAAAGGACTCGTTTGTAGTTGCTGTCTATTTTGTTATGCTACCTCCTCGATGGAAAACAAAAAGGGCTTGTCACTTCGACTGTAACCTGTCATGTTTGTCATGACAATACCTAAGGGGAACTGCAAGCAGTTTTTGGTTTTGATGAAAGCAATTCCTTGCGACGTTTCTACAACCTTTTTGACTAAACAACGAAAATGACATCATATTGTTCGCTGGCGAGCACCCAGAATGTTCAAACATGTCGTACTATCTGATGAGCGCTGACGCTTGCTACGAACAGAATCAATCAGATAATTAGTTGTTCAAAGAATCATCTGTGCATGGCTAGAAGCGCCTGATGAAGACTATATGGCAAGATAGATTATACATGTACGCCTAGATTTGTGAAGTATAGACATATATAGGGCCTAAATGTCTATACTTCACAAATCTGTATATCTTTTCTTTACATATTTATACATATTTTTAAAAATTGATTCATACCTTTCCTTTACAGATATACACCACTACTTTTGTTTCCTGTATGTTTATCTTTACTTTTCGTTTATGTATTGCATTATTTGACATATACGTACATAGATATATTTGAAATCAGTCTATATCTATATTTAAAATAAGTCTATGTGTTTATAAGTCTACAATATTTCATAGATGTTTTATTTTTGTTTACATCTATGTATAGATGTATTTACACATATCTTTATTTTACATTTATTTATACCTTTGTTACATGCATGTTTATCTTTATTTACCGTTTGAATACAAATTCATTTTATAGATATGTTTGTCTTTATTTATCATTTGAATATATATTTATTTTATAGATATGTTTATCTTTATTTACCGTTTGAATATATTTTTATTTTATAAATATGTTTATCTTTA